>CM068372.1:391238535-391246035 GCA_034769895.1 Magicicada septendecula
AACCAACGTGGCTGACAATGCTTAAAAACAAGTCCAAATTAAGAACAAAAAATAATCTTGATCGTGTATTATTATACTATTAAGTAATATATGATAATCCTTAGACCTTCGCCAGTATGATATGATGTGTTGTGCTTTCGGGGTTGGGTCCCGCGTTGAATTTCTTTGTTTTACCCCGACGGGTTTTCTGCGACGTTTCGATAGATAGGAACTAAATCTCTGCCATCTTCAGGAAGGTTTTGCATTGACGGGCTAGGACGATGGAAAATTTTTATTCTAAGACTTCATGCTACCATCGTTCTGAAAACAGCAGAGATTTACCTTCGAAAAGACCTTTCGGCTAAAATAAGGAAATTGAAATTAAACAAAAGCGCGCGCATGCGTAGGTGTGGATAGTGCAGATGTTATATTTAGAAAGTGGCTGGCCAGTAGCTAGGCTACGCCGATGTGAACAAGGCGGCCTTGACTTGCAAGTATTAACGTTGACGTAATACTGTACTCAGACGTACGTAACCGTACCGATACTGACTCACGCTCACTAACCCGCGACCTTCTCAATGAACGAACCGAACCATACCTCTGTGTCATCTCCAAACACGCGTCACAGTCTCGTTTCACCCATACGTGTTACAAATATTTCTGAACATGACGATTCACTTTCTCCGTTGTCCCCACACGTCTTAAGGTCAGACATGTATAACTACCTCGCGTGCAGTTTCACCGTATCGTCTACTGCTGCTGACTAGCATGAATTAGACGTGTTACCAGTTTCGGCAACAAGTCTTTTACCATTAAATTTGTGGCTTATTACACGAGAGAAGCGAGTTCTCAGTTTTAAATTGACCGTTTGACATTTGTCTGTCTGTCTATCTATCTAGCTGGCTGTTTATCTTTCTATCTACCTGTTTGGCGTATTTCTCTCGATAACCTTTGAATGCATCACCTGATTTTCGTAAAACTTGGCGTGCATGTTCACACTTTTACTCTACAGAACCCAGTTGGTTTTAAGATCAATCCCCCAGAAAGTTTGGAGGACGGGAGGCAAAAAATGTGAGAGGTCCAAATTTTGAAAAAAAAATCGCAAAGACCACGTGATATAACAAATAAAAGGTAATGTTAATCATCATCATCATCATCATCATCATCACTTCAAGGACTAGGCCTTTTTCTGTGTGGTGTGTAGTGTAGTGTAGTGGTCTCTTCCCAGTAGGGTGATAACCCAAAGCAGCCACTGGTAGGCGGACATCAGGCATGCGGTCAAGTTTTCACACCATCTCCATTGTGGTCTTCTGTCTTCTGGTGCAATGATACAATGTTTAAATCGCGTCTAACATCCTCGTTCCTTCTCCGATCCAAGAGAGAACAACCTTGCGCCCCTCTTAGAAATTTCATTTCGGCTGCCTGAATCCTCTGCACGCCTTTTTTACAAAGAGTCCATGTCTCACTAGCATACAGGAATGTGGGGACAGCAAGAGTTTTATAAAATTTCATTCGGGTATCCTTCCGTGTTTTATTTTTCAGGTACCTATGAATCGTTCCACAGATGCGTCTAAATTTTGTTACCCTAAAGATAATGTTAATCAAAATATAGGCTAAATTTAGTGTAGGCCTATTCATCTTTGGAAATTCCTAAATTTCGTAGCCCAATGAACGTCAGGTTCATATGGTTCAGCGCGGTCGTTTGTTCGACACAAGCAGATACGTTGCAGTTCCGCTTTGCAAGTGAGGGACTCCAGCGTGTCTCCAAGCTGGGAACTCGGCTCCGCGGCTTCCTTAAGGATTCGCCCACAGAAGCTTAGAGGCGTCGGCTGGATCGTCGAGCTGCCGAAATTAAGCACTTGGACATCTCGGGGTTTCACGTGCCTAGAACGACAGCGCAACCGAGGCGACACGAGTTGATTCCACGTGTCTGATTGGACACTGTCTGATGCTGGATTGACAAACTGAGCGTACGCAAGCTGCGGCTCCACGGCCCAGGCTGAGAAGGAGATTGGTACCGTGACAGGCGTGCCTGACTACGGTGAAGAAAAAGAAGAAAAATATTTCGTAGAAAACACAAAACTCTGCTGATAAATAAAGACATTTTACTGGCCGGTGATGTATTAGGCCATGGCCGGCTCTAGTAGAAGGTCGGAATATTAAACGTGGCAACACTGGAACCAACTGATATTTGAGGCCGACTAGACGATCTCTTAGTTCATGTATTTCAATAATCAAATCGCGTCATTTTGATTGCCGGTTAACAGCAGTTTTATAATTCTTCATTTTTTCAAATTAAAAGTTCATTACGTAAAATGCTGTTCTATTACTTAAGAAATATAAAATTAACTCATTCGTATAATACAAATTCAATAATTCGAACAAAATTAATTCATTAGGTCTAACAATAATTCACAAATTTCTTCAACTTAAACGTAGACCTATAGTACTAAGTGCGCACAGACCTATAGGCCTAATTTATATTTAGCTAAAAATATGCCTACTCATGATTTTAGTAATGCTAAGAAATTAAGACAAAATATAACATGTTCACTTTAGCTATTTTATTACACTATGCTAATAGGCCTCAGACGCAACGTTGCCACGTTTAATATTCCGGCCTTCTCCTAGAGCTGGCCATGATTAGGCCTATTTAAAGATTAGGTAGGCCTATCCTTTAAGGACTGTTTCTCTGCTGGAGCGGTTCCAAAACAAAGGTTATATATAACGATACTTTCTCTGGTGTAACGGTAAGTATAAAAGGCCCCAGACTACAACTCACTTACGAAAACTAATAGCCTACCATAATAACAAACTTCAGAATTTTGTGTTTCAAAAATAATACAGTAGACTTAATAAATTAATAACATTATTGTTTCCACAAGCATTATTATCTCTTTTTCTTGTCTACTTCATTACCTTTAAGGGTATCTTATTCTTGTTGGTTTTAACTGAATTTACATATTTCCCCATTTAATAACAAAAACCTTTGTGTGTGTGTGTGTGTTTTACTTTGTCTACTGTTGTTAGAAATTTATATGTTTTAATTTCACCCAGACGACGTTCCTATTCCGTAACATATTTATGTTAATGACTGGGCAATGTAAGTTATCTCTCTATCACTCTCTCTCACTACCAAGGACCAGATTACGTTTTCGTTTAGCGCGATCCTCGCTAGCTACCGGCTACTGTACGACAACAAACTACTGTTCTTCTTGTATGACAGTTCCGTGGTCGAATCAAGTGTACGCTTTCTCTCTGGATACTCCCCTTGTGTGTGTGAGTGTGTGTTTAACGCTTTATTTCCTGCATGCGTTATTCTACACATTACATACACTTGCAATATAAATAAATTTACTGATTTTCAAATTACATAAGTTAAATTACAGTATTAAATACATAAGATGATTATAGTCAAAAAGCGTTTATAACATATTATAAGAATCAAGTCTGCTTATATAATTAAAAAATAATTAGCAAGACTTATTGTTAGTCATTAACTGCGTCTAATGAAAAGTGGTAGATTAGTATTTCTACGTATAAGATTCCGTGTGATGATACGTTTCAACATAATTCGCAGACAGAACAATTGTGAATCACAATAATTCAGTGAAATGTTGTATCGGTGGAGGTGTGCCTACTCCTTAGTTCTTTCACACCTGATAGTATTTGGGTCCGTTTATAACTTATCGTGAATTTAGTTCTTCCTCTGTCTACTGATGTAGGGAAAAATTCTGTACTAAACATTTTCCACTAAGTGACCGCAGACGCTGGTTTGTGGACTTAGGCATTGGAACATTGTTGAACATTGCAGAACACTGTTTCTGTGCATTTAGGCTTTGTTTTGTACCATCATCTTCACATCACGGCAGCACAGGCAAGATGCTGCCTGATCCTCCAACCATCACTTCCTGAGCCTGTCTACCACACACCCGTATCCTATAGGCTTATATTTCCAGCCTTGTTTGGCCAGTCTTGAATCTAAAGTTTTTTTCTAAGTGTTCTTCCACCGTCGTTTATAATCTTTTAATATTTCGTCAAGTCAAAAACTTATAGTTCTTCTCTTACGGCCTCATTCTTTATACAATCAAGTTTATAACACCTTTTAACTTGTCTTAAGAACGCCATTTCCGAGGTCTGTATTTTACTTCCTTGTTTCTTCGTTGTCGTCCCTGTAATCTACATCCGTAGGACAGCACAGGGACCGCCATGACTCTGGGGAACTTTAATTTTGTCTCTCGACGTACCTTGTACCTAAAATACGACTGATTGTCCCACAGATCGTCTGTAACTTACCTAACTTAACATCAGTATCATAATTCTTATCATAGGCAATATAATTCCCAAATAGTTAAAATGGCTCATCTGTTACTTCATTTTGTATAAAAACGATCTCCCTCGCCGTTGTACGGTACATAATACTCGTACTTTTAGTAATTTTGACTCCGGCCGTGATGTCTTCGTAATAAATTTATACGATTATTTAGAAATAGACCGACGTTAAGTGTTTATAGAATTTCACTCACATTTTAATAGCTCTGGGAGGAGGGAGGACTAATCCCCTGATCTCCCCGCGTAGTCAGGCCACTGTACAGAAGGATTCTCAGGATAAACTGGGTAGACAAACTGACGAAACGAACGGTTGAAGACAGAATTTTTCTAAAGCAATTGAAAGGAAGAAGAGTTCAGCTATTTGGGGAGAGGAAGACATGGGGAAGATTTCATATACAGAAGAATACAAGTATTTAGGGGTGAAAATTATGGCCAGTGGGAAGCAAGACAAAGAAATACGATCCAAAATTAATTTTTAAAAGATGGCTATAGGCCTATCTGCATTAAATGGAATCCTGTGGGATAAGCAAATTACAGCAGAAACTAAAACCAAAATGTATTTCAAATCATTGGTAGAAGGATCATGACTTACGGCTCAAAAGTTTGGACTACTAATAAACACACAAAAACAAAATTAATGACAGCAGAGATGGACTTTTGGAGACGTTCGGCAAGAGTATCCAGGGGTCTTTTGCGTTATACGACCACAAACCTTGGCATTGGCATTTTGTTCATCTTTCATTAAACTGAGTATAGTTCTCAGAATTTGCTATCTCTGTTTACTGATCAGTTAAAATGATATTCTTTCATTTACACATTTACACACTCAGAAGGTCGAGTCAAATGTGGTCGTCAGCCAAGCCTCGAAATAGGAAAGAGTGCGGAACTCATAGGGAAATGTTAGACTCTTACCTGTGTGAGTTTATGTGGCGGAAGCGACATGCAGGCACTGACTTATTTGAACAAATTATACAAGACATCAAGGCCTTTTGGCCTCCTGAATTATAAACAATAACTTTCCAGTTCGTGAAATAAGGTTAGGTTACGTTAAGTGTTTTTGGTGTATAAAATTTGTGTCTTTGATGAATAAAATATAAAACTACTTCAAAGTCTTCTATGCAGATCTACATCATTATTTTGGTAAGTTTTCACTACTATGATATTGTTAAAAAACAGAAAAGACCCGCTGACTGCCTTTACCATTACTCGCTTTTGTTTCTATAATCAACTCGTATAAATTACACACACACACACACACACACACACACACACACACACACACACACACACACACACACACACACACACACACACAGGCGAGACTGGACGCAGCTTTTAACTAATCAGTAAACAGAGACAGCAAATTCTGAGAACTATACTCAGTTTAATGAAAGATGAACAAAATTCCAATGCCAATGATTTGTGGTCGTATAACGCAAAAGACCCGTATCCAGGCGTGAGAAAATTAGAAACAAAGTCATTAAGGACAGAATGAATGTGAAAAATTAAATTGTTGATTTTATCCAAACAAAAAATTTACAATGGTATGGACACACGAAAAGAATGGCACAGGAAAGATTGCCAAGGACAGTTATGGAATGGATCCCACCAGGAAGAAGGAAAAGAGGAAGACCACCTATCACCTAGATAAAAGAAATTCAGACTGTATTGAGGGAACGAGAAATGTAAGAAGATCTTTGGATGGACAAGAAGCAATGGAAGATGAGAATTCAATCATTTCTGTAAACTTTGGTTCCGGAAAATGTGTAAACTTTGTCCAGCTGGAATAATAATAATAAAATTAAGACACTGTAGTCTCACCAGAAGAATCGTAAAAGGGAAAACAGAGAGGAAAACCATAGTGGAGGCATACGCTTTCATTTCATGACACAAATCATATAACAAAGACATTATCTGATCTGTACTATATATTAAAATGAAAGGCAAAACAATGGAGAAGAGTGGAGAGCGGCTGCTTGTTAAATACAAGGAAGAAATTATTGAGAGCCCCAATAAAACTGAATTAGTAAAAAAAGGGTAATAACTCCAATATTAATACTCAACAAGAAAGTCAACCACTCATGTTTATTACAAGAAATTGAGTAGCCGAATTTAGGCTTTTTCAGTGAAAAACAACAAGATGAGATTTAAATTATTTATAGGGCCTATTGTATTCCATTAGCTATCGACAACATTAGGCCTATATTATTATAGAGCTAAATTATAATATTATGTAGCCTACTTTCTTACAAAGAAAAACGAAAAATATCTAAAACTTTATTAAGTAACAAGTACGCGTAGTAAATTCTGATGCCATTGATAAAAATACAGGCCTATTTACATCTTGTAGGCCTATATCCTACAAATAAAATCGTACGTATTTATAACCTTAGGCTATACTTGGGAAAACCCGAAACAACTGAGAAATCCGTTAAAGAAGATAAAGCAACTTCAACAATTGAAAGAAAGGTATGCGACAATGGAGAAGGTTGACAACAAAATTCCATCCTCGTTGGCGGCGGCGGCGACGAGAGGATCACAGGAGCGGTACCCGATAGCAGCGGCTACCGCAGTAATTCCAGCATATTATTGTCTGCGGATAGAGACGATACGGCCTAGAGTCACGCGAATTCAAATTAAACACGGCTTTATGAGACATTCTTCCGACCGGTCACGTAACCAAGACGGTTTCTTAATTAAAACGAACAAAACTGAATGGATTTTGTTTCTTCTTCTTCTGCTTCTTCTCTTTTTCCATTCGACCACTGTATTTGCCTTTCATCCGGACAAAATTAACTTCTGCGTAATGTTTAATGGCAGCATATTTTACCGGTTGTATTCTTTTCTGGTACGTGCATGTGTTAGAAGACGCGTTGTTTTGTGCGTTTTGCACATGCGTCGATTAATTGAAACTTGATGCATAAAACTTACAAAAAAGTTTATAAATGCTCAATAGAAAAAATGGTAATTATTCACTTACGATAAATAGGCCTATTAGGCCTACAAATAAACATTTAGGCCTAAGCATGTACACATAAATTACGTAGGCCTATGTAGGCTAAATATAATTGTATAAAACATATAAGACATTTAGGCTATATTAAAACGAAATGATCTTTTTCGTCTACGAACCAATAATTTTTACTGCCATGTTCCATAAGGAAATGGAAGTATGGTGATGGCGAAAAA
>CM068372.1:391251035-391391035 GCA_034769895.1 Magicicada septendecula
TATTGCTGAAAAGTTATCTAATAGGCCTATTGAAATGTATACAATAATAAATGTACTTTGTTCAAAATACTGAGCAAGTTCTCCAGCTCAGGAAATTCTGGAGCGCTCAATATAGCCTAAATATTTCACCCCCGAGCAAGGTGACTCCATTTCGCTCCTGCAGTAAAACCTGTGACGGGACAAATATTTAAAGCACATCGGAAAAATCCGTGTACGTAATCAAATTGAAGAGACTTTTAACCACATTGGAGGGATGTATCGCTAAGAAATAAATAAAATAAAAGTCTGCAGAATTGGTAATCGCGGTGGTGGTAAGAATTGGCTTGTTAATTTTTAATGGTCACGTTTTGGGCCCGTAGCTGAAGTAAGCCGCGCTTATGGACACTTTCACTGTGAGCCCAACCAACGACTGTCACGGAGATTGAACCCATTCAGCTAATTGGCCACTTGAGTGTAACACCGCAGTCAGTCTCGTTCCCACGGTACTAACTATCAGCTGATGACAACTACACTTGTCAAATGGAACGGCAGGCAGTTAGGTTCCGTAAACAATGGATGCGAGAGAGAGAAAGTGTAGGGTACCCGCGTCAAGTGTTTACCGTAATTGTTATGTAGCTTTTACTTTTCTTTATCTCTCCCCCCCCCCCCCTCTCTCTCTCTCTCTCTCTCTCTCTCTCTCTCTCTCTCTCTCTCCCTTGTTGCGCCGTCTCATTCTTGCTCTTTATTTATTGATTATGTTTGTTCTCACTTGATAAAAGTGGTTCATAAAGACCCGTTTGGGGAAAACACGCCTCAGGCAATAAGACATTAATAGCTCTACTTAGTGAGTAGAACAATTATTTTCAAGATAATTTAAACGTGAGAATCACAATACACGAGGTCCCCGACTTTCGAACATAACGCGTTACCGAAAACGTGTCCGAAAGTCGAGTACTGTACAACAGACTCTTATTTACTGTAGGCGCACTGTGCACTAAGTTAGTAGAATCGGCTCTATCAATGTAATACACTGTACTGTCATGAAATCGGATATTGTTCTAGCTAAAATTTAGACCATACGATCACACTTAGGCCTACTACAAATAATACAGAATACGGTAACGTGCTAAATTAATCGTTTTCGTACAGTAGTAAAGTTTATAAGCAGACTACAGCACAGTCTTAACAGGCCTATATTAAAAAATTAATCATTTTAACACTTTGCATTCTTTATCACAAGTGATGGACGTAGCAGTAAGGAAATTATCGGCAGAATTAACTAGGCTAAAATTGCTTCCAATAAACAGAAAAATCTCTTCACTTCAAACACTATCAGCCTAAAAATAAGGAAAAATCTAGTAAAGACATACGTGTGGAGTGTTGCCCTATACGGGAGTGAATCTTGGACAATTGGAGAAAGTGACAAGAAAAGACTCCAAGGATTTGAGACCTGGTGCTACAAAAGAATATTCAAGATAAGCTGGTGGGAGAAGATAACGAATGAGGAAGTCTTTAGAAGAGCTCAGGAGGAGAAGAGCTTTCTACAAAATTTAAAAGGCAGAAGAGCTAAGTTTATAGGGTTGGTTAAATTTACTATGACACAATGGGTTGGTTAAGAGAAGAAATAGAAGGAACAATTGAAGGGAAGAATCACAGAGGTCCACCCCGTTTAGACTACATGAAACAGCTTATGGTCGATATGAACTGCACGTCATATTGTGAGTTGAAAAGAAAAGCAGAGAAGCGTGAAGAATGGCGAGCTGCTGCCAACCAGCCTATGGGCTGCTAACCTAGAAGAGAAGAGAGAGCATTCTTTATATTAATAGAATAACATTAGTTGTGGAAAACCATAGTAGCGGGAATAACGAATTTGTGTACTTGTCTTAACGCTTATTCACTTCCTATTTTGCCTAAACATCTTGCGTTAGGCAAAATAACATGTCACGTTTGGAGTATAAAACTCTGGAATACGGCAGCAAGAAAATGATAAGAGTTTTAAACAGTTTTGTCCGTACAAACGGACAAATAGACTTCACAAAATTTCTTATAGAGACTTGTTGCAATTATTCTATTTATTTGGTCCACGTAAACTCTTCAGTGTTAGAGTGAGCAATATTCACAAATTCTATTGTTGTATTGCTGTATGGTAATATTTTATATTCCCCTTGAACTATAGGCCTATTGTATACTTTACAATATCATTTAACTAATTGAATTAGGCCTATAGATATCGTGTTTTAGTATCGAATGTTTCTTCTAACCAGTTATATATAGGCCTATGCCAATTGCTTTCTCTCAATCTGCTTTTTTAATGTAAGTTTTATTATTTAAACTAATTACTAAATATTATAATGGGTGCTGGTTTATAACTTTCAGGCCTACTCAGTACTCATCGTGGGCAATATTTACAAATTAATCAGTGAACGAATTAAAAACTTTGGCTTAAAGCACCTTCTTCTTACTACACATTCACAAAATATTATTTTTAAGAATGAATAAGTTATTCATTTAATAATATCGTTCACACACTATTTACCAAACGAAATTCTCATTTAGATTAATTTTATACTAACTTAGTAAGCTAACAGAGTTACAGTCCATACAACTTATGCAAAATTTTTACTTTCATTTTTACCTCGTGAAAACAAACATTTCAAAGCAGACACTAGCCTATATTCAAATTTTTTACATACACAAAGTCATATAAAAAAAGACATTAACAAAATAAAGTCAAATTACGCACGTCGTTGGATGGACAGTAATCATAATTATACTGATTTCCAGACTAACTTTCAACCCTTCCATACATAGGCCTATGTAAAAAAGGCAGATATATGAGTGCTGTCGAAGAGTTCGAAATATAGGCCTACGTAAGGCATTTAAAAATAAAAACACCAAAGAAGTCTTGCTGAACGAACAGCTGAACTTTCAGTCCAATTCCGTATACGACACAGCGAGGTCCGTACTGCACGGTCAATAAGAACTTAAGCAAAACAGTCGATTATAATATGTTACCGTGTGGTGTGCAATAACAACACCGCGTGTGTTCCGTGTTCATATATTTTACATTTATTTACGACATGTGTGTAAATTATACGTAATTTGTTTTAATTATCTGACGAACTTTACTGTGGGATTACATCTGAAGATGGTACATATGTACAGAAACGCGTAGTAAAATGTAAACAAGGAAAAGCCACTAGACGGATAAAAGAAGTCAATTTTATTCTATTCAGAATCTCTTTCCAATTTTACGTACTGTCAAGCACCGATGAAAATAAAACCACACATTCTGTATACAAAGTTTTACTTCGTCCGCACACAGTAGAAAAGAAGAAGCCGATTCAGAGCATCAATTTGAACGCACAAAAGGAATAAAATCTAAAAAGAAGACGCGACGAATCGCTAAGGCGGACCGAATCAGTAGTCCAAAATTTATAACACGGGCAGACGACGGTGGCATTCTCGAAATGAAAATGGAAATTGGCAATCGGGTCGGTACTTGTTGATAGAGGGTCGGGGGGACGCCCGCCGCGCGCCACGGGGGGGCCTAACCGCTCTCGTCCTTCCTGGTTACCCCAAGGCGTCGATGCCAAAGGCTTCCAAATCCGTAACCCCACCCCGCCGTTGAAATGTGGTCTCATTTATCCACGTTGACACTCCGTTATAGCGGCAAACGCGTTTTTCAAAACAAGTTGATCACACACACACACACACACACACACACACACAGTAACGCTGCGAGGTGCGCCCGAACCGAAACCCGTGAATAATTTTTTTACTGACCTGTGCAGTAGGCCTATAGATTCTCTTTTTCTTGTCTGTTTGACTATCTTTCCCTCTCCCTCTCACCTCAGTCTCCCTGAAAGGTTGATTGTAATACATAGTACAGAAAGTTATTCTAGTGCAAGAATTAAAATAATTTAAAATCAAACCAAATTTAAAGGATTCAAAATTTAAACCAAACCGAATAGGTCTACGATCTATTTTTTGTTACCAACAAGCAAATCGTTTCGCCCATTTTATAGTGAAGCATACTCAGCGGGTTGACTATAACTGATCTCAGAATAAGGGGAAAGTTTGTACACGCTACCTGCAAATATTACCGATTTTTTTTCAAAAATATAGGCCTTACAAACAACGGCGTAGTGAATAAGCTCCACAAGTTCAACCACGTGTGCGGTACCATCAGACAAACTCTAAAATCAACGAGCAAAGAAACACGCCTGAAGTTGTACAAGGTAATGGCGCTCCCGACACTTCTCTATGGGATTGAGAATTGGACTTTAACGAAATCCCAGGCCGGTCGTATTCAAGCGGGGGTACGTGGCAGGCGATGCTTTCATATAACAGGAGGATAAAGGAGGATGTGGTGATTAAGACAATGTCCTCGGAAGGGGAAAATTGCAAACCTTAGCCCACTAACCTCTGGATTGAGGTGGAGGATAAGAAGAAGAAGAGGAAGGTAGCCTATGCTGTACGCGCTTTGCAAAATAAGGGGCTAAAAGCGTGTGAAACCAAAAACAGTGTCACGAGGGAAATTAAATCGGATTTTTTTTAGTAGGCCTACTGTAGGCATAGATAGGCATATGTAGAGCTACAATGATATTCTAAAATATGGTTAGGCCTACAGACTGTCTTACAGAAGGAATACTGGTTAGGGCTATCTTGGATCGGATGACTGTCGGTAGTAGTTTCGTCTAAAACGTTACCCGTCGGCATCAAAGAAATTGTTGTGAGCAGTACAATTAATTTTTATCTCACATCAGTTTAGTTACGTTATTGAAATGTTTCTTCGCCAGACAACGTCTACAACGACAGCAGAATAACTACGACCCGACGGAAGATAAACTAGCTAAGGTTTATGAATATACCAATTTTGGCAACGCAGCGTCGACTCATCATATCGGGAAGTGCCGCGCAATTAACAACGCATTATTACATCAATGGCTTCCTACTGTCATCTCTTTGGCCGAGGCAGTAGCCCTATTACCAGACTATTTAGCCTAGAACGGGAACGGGCACGATACGACACGTGACGGGAGTGTGTCCCGTACGGGGTGTGTTTATGCTATAGCGGGCGGTACACGTAGTAACAATCGTGACGCTGTGAACACACAGTATTATATAATTTATGTAGTGAAATACTGTAGTTATGACAAATTTTACGTTAATTGAATTAACGGCTTCCTCTGTATCAATCGATGAAGGAAAAATAAAGAGAAGAAACAGGAGGTGGGGTGTACATCCAACGTGATCTAAAAGAGAATCTGAGGGTCAATACGCCACTCTCTACAAGGGTCTCAATCAATTTCTCGTCGCTCATTGTGTATATCTCGTAATCCAAAACACTACGTACACCACTCACCAAGTCTAGCAATGAACTGTGAACTGCACGTTGGTTCGTTTATGTTACAACGGAACGTGGTGATAAAGTAACGGCGATGTGACGGGGACAGAAAACTATCGTTACCGACGGGCGGCCAACGTGTAGGCCTACCGTACGACACACGTCCCCGGCGTCGGCTCGTCCCGTTGTAACATAAATGCCCTCTATGAAATCAGTGAGATAAAACACCGACGTGTCTCGTATGACACTCGTGTCGCATCCGCCCCTTTGTAGCCGCCCTTTTAGTTAGGTAAGGCGTGAAGTGGAAATCAACTGTCACTAGGTACGTTATAGGGTAGGTCTATTCTTGACAATTAAAATCGTAACAGCTAAAGTGCCCGTAATTTGCATCTGCAGCCACTCCACGGCAGTGAGAACACTCAGAGCTCTTCTCGTGCTGGCACCAAAATGAACAAGCGCTGAACAATATTCAGGTTCAGACGTAATTAGGCCAGACAATAGGCCTAACTGACTTGCCCATGGCTCGGTTTTTGGTCTCCTCTTCGGCCTATATTCGGTATAAGCCAGTAAGTCCATGTGTGTGCAGTAGTGGACTAAAAGGGGGGTGCGGGGCGGGCCGCCCCGGGCCCCACTTAGTAAGGGGTCCTCCAGATTTAGAAAATTAAGTTTTTTGGCATTTTTTTAAATTTATTTGCAAATGTTCTATTATCACGTGCTGAAACCCAACACTAGGAGACGTCTATGATTTAATCGATCGATTCCGAAGATTATTTCATAAATCGCCTATTATTTTGAAATCTACCTTACAATCCAACCTCATAAAGTGTTTACAGTAGGACTATTTAAAAAAAAAAAAAAAAACTTATGAAGGTAAGTTTATTATTGGAAGTATATTCATACTAAAAAAGTAGCGTCAGTTGTACCTGGCGGCAATGACTCACCACCCAGTCGCAAGTCGCAAATTGAACCCCAAACAGCACGGACGGCAACGGCAGCAGTAGCGACTCAAGAAGGCCGTGCCTCGGTAAGAAAATGTAAACGGGCGAGTGAAATGCCGGGCGATAACATGTAGGCCTACACTGAAATATTTAACATTTCAGGACAACAACAATTTATCTAAAATCTCTCGTAAGAATTTTTAGCGAACAGTGGATAATTCGGACTGCGGAAATCGGGTCAGTTACTCGAACGAAGGAACAAAAACCGTTAGTGACATCGAAGACAACAGCACGTACAACTGTACAGATATTAAGTCATCAAGTATTGTAATAAATTTAATGCAATCTATAAATAATAGTAGGCCTAAGTTACTTCTATTATTTCTTTAAACTTTGTATTTACAATATGAAAGTGGATTTTTATTTCAAACATTATTTGAAGAGCTTCTTATAGTTTCTTAACTAGATGTATCAATACAGTAATTAGACAATAAACATATAGGCCTAACAGTAAAGTGTTTTTGCTATGTAGCCTATAACTTGAAGATAAATTGGATTATAAATACCCCTCTTATGGGAGGGGGCTTCAGAAAGAAATCCGCCCCTGGCCTCCAGTGGCCTAGGTACGCAACTGTGCGCGTGCGCGCGTGTGTCAGGGGGAGAGAGAGAGAGTAGGACTGTTAGATAGTTGAACAGATGAGGATATAAGACTCGATCATTTTGGCGTGACCAAACCAACACAAAGTAGGACGGATACGGTTCACTCAGCGGTTCGGTTTGGACAGATTTACGAGGACAAGTAGGTGACCTGATTAGCCTACACACTGTCCAGCCTCGCCGTGACTCACTGTGGCTCCCTGTATTTTTGACCACAATAGCAAACCTAACTAAATGTCATAGGCTATAGGACTACAAAACATAGCCTACAGGACCACTATTAGGCCTATTTTATCGATGCGAATATTTCTTTTTTTTACTTTTTTATAGTAGGCCTAAGCTTATTTCATTCGATTCAAGTGTTTAACAATTTTATAATTTTCTTTTACAATCTATAGGCCAACCTATCAATAGCAGAGATAGTCTATGTAAAATATCTGCCAACGTCTGTGTAAGGAAAGTATCAACAAACGAGTTTACATTTTATTTGAGATCGAACCAAGAGTTGTAGTCATGTGAAAAAGTTTAAGAAAAAGTAAAGATAACTGGACTTCCATGAACACAGTAGAAGAATGAATCCACAAGTATAGCAAAAAGATTTGCTATTCACCTTCCAGGATGACAGGTCAAGTCCATCAGGATCTTCGACAAGAACACGAGCAACCAGCAAGAGCCAGCCAAAAAAAAACAAAGGAATGCTGGCGAAGGAGAAAGAAACTCCAAAAATGAAGGAATAATAATAATAATAATAATAATAATAATAGATCTAATATGTCTAATAATAGAACTAATATCCTTATTTTAGTAGTGACCGTCAATCAATAAACTTTTTAACGATGACAGGTTTACCGAGGATCGGTCACTAAGTAGGCCTATTGAAGTAGGTAAAAGTCAAATTTTACACTATTTGTTTCGTCGTTTCGACAAAATATTTATTGTCACCATCAGGTGCTGTGTACGGCCAATAGAGAGATGTAGCCTATACGGACATAATTCGTCTGATTATGCGTTTGGTTTTTCTCTACTGTCTCCACACAGGTCCTGATGATTTGATTTTTCTTATTTGTCCGCACACAGGTCCTGATGGTGACACTGAATATTGTCGAAAGATCGAGACAAATAATGTAAAATTTTGGTATAGCCTACTTATTTACAGATCCTCGCTAAACATTCCATCGTTAAAAATAATAGGCCTAATAATACCGGTAATTCCTTAAAAAAATTATAATAATGAAAGCAATTATAACAGGTAGCCTAATAAATAATAATAATATTTTAATAGTTACTAGCCGTATTAGTAATCGTTCAAGTTCCTCCATGACATTTATAAAAAACAGTCTAATATAGCCTAGTTAGGCCTAAATCCACTTTCACAGAAATCGTTACAGCCCTTATACAATAAACTTAATTTAATGCAGACCAAATTATAGGCTTACACTATAAGAGAACCTTTAAAGACGTAAGAACTTGATGTAATTTATGAAGAAATATAGGTATGCCTATAGGGCCCTGAGTAATATGAAGTAGGGGTTCCACCATAGCCGTTAGCTATAGTCTAGTAAGAAAAAACAATACGGGGGAGTTTTTTTTTTTTTGAGGGGCGAACATAAACATAAATCTGTCCTTTAACAACATTAAGCGTATTTTGTGAAATAGGCCTACAGACTATTTCACAAATAAGCTTATAGGCCCTCCTACTAGGCTACTGAATGCAGTGTGAAGATAAAAAGCGAGGAAGTTCTTTACTCATTTAAAATCTGAATGTCTATACTGATACTTTAAATATCCAACAATTCTTCTATAGGTATTACCTAAATGTAAAAGTCAATTTCTTACACTCTCCAAAAACAAGTTTTATCGTTTTTGGCAGTTTATCCAAAGACTGTGCTTAGCCTTTTTGCCACTTGTAGGCCTACTTGTAAGAAAAAATGTTTTCCCAAATCCGAGCAATGTAGGCCTACCATTCTGCCACTTCGTTAGCGTTAGTTGCTCAACGCTGCTGTAGGCCTATCCCAAAATCAGGAAAACTTCTTTATTTTTCTGTAAATATTTTCAGAGTTCGCAAATTTTAAAATTTCTTCAAAATTTAACCTACTATTTCACGTAGGGTTTTTAAACGTGAAAATTTTTTGTGTTCATCACGAAATTCTTCAGTCTCACCACATCGGAATCACCAATTTGTTTTTTTTTTTTTTGTTTACTGTTAAGTTTTTTTAAGTATTCAATGCCATCGGTTAATTTATTATGTGTCGTAGGATCTACTGTTCATTGTTAAGAGAGAGAGAGAGAGAGAGAGAGAGAGAGAGAGAGAGAGAGAGATTCCAAGAAAACAATTGCGCGTGCAGAGAGAGCAGATGCAGAGGCGGCGGTAATGATTGACAGTATAGCGTGGTGGGAGTGAAGGGGCAAACGCGCGCGCAACACGGTAGCCACTCCCGCGTAGCACGGCAGCCAGTAATCTACATAAACACGGGCAGCAGGCGATCATTGGCGGTGAGGGGGAAAGGGTTGCCGAGCTACTGTTGACTGGCTACCGGTACAACCAATCGCAAACAGTAGCACTGCAATATAGAGAGCAGTGGCTGCCCGGCTACCGGTCTTGGGACTGGTGCATTGCTCTCACGCCGTATTGGCCGGCCGTATTGTTGTCGTGGTGGCTCCAATCCGCGACCCCCGCGCAGTAAAACCTCCAATTATCACAATATTTACTCTCTCTGGATTCTGAAAACTGTATTAACAAAGAAAATTAGGCTTATCTGCTGTTAATATATTGTACATATCTTAATTTTATCATTGGATCAACACGATTGTAATCAAAATCATCGTTATAAAGTCTGGGAGGGAGTTCATTATGACCTCCGTAGTGCCTTCGAACTTTAGGAAAAGGTTCAATGCTTTTGCTTCATAATTGAAGTCTGTAGGCCATAAGTTTTCAGTGATTGACGCTCGGCGTGTAGGCTCATATTATACCAGTCTTTGCTGAGTTAGGGGTAAATTACTTCAAAGGTTTTCACGGCCGGAGTCAATGTCGTTAAATTGTGATACCGGGTTGTTTGGCCGTGGTCCACTGCTAAAATCTCTAGCAAACGTTTCGGCAGTGCCATCGAGCCATTACCACAGTACGGTGGTCACTAACGTGTGATACTTTACGTTAGCGCAAGATCATAATTTGCACTGATGATGGCCGTCAATGGGACGGCCTAAACGTTTGCTAGAGATTTTAGCGCTGGACCACGGCCAAACAGCCCGGTATCACAATTTAACAACAGTTGTTAGGAGTAGGCTACTTCATAGTTTTTAAGAAGAAGAAGAAGAAGAAGAAGAAGAAGAAGAAGAAGAAGAAGAAGAAGAAGAAGAAGAAGAAGAAGAAGAAGAAGAAGAAGAAGAAGAAGAAGAAGAAGAAGAAGAAGAAGAAATAGTAGGCCTAAACATTTATCCTTAGTGAAACTTAATCTGAAACGAATTTTCAGGCCTACTTAATGTGCATGAGAAGAAGAAATGTCTGTATTAAAATGGCGATTAATTTAATTCTATTAACAAAATGATCTAACTGGCCTAATAGTAAACAATAATTAACGCAATAAACAACCGTCTGGTTGGAGACCGAAATAGCCCTACAAGTTGAAAAGCTGCGGGCGTAGGCCTAAATCAAAAGAATATCAGAATTTTAGTAAAGAGAAGTCTACTTAATGTTGAAAAGATTCGAACAACATGTGCTTGTCTTATGTCTAAATTCGATGTTTAGTTGTTTGTGCACGATATGTTCGTTTAAGTCTAATTATTACTGATCTACTTGTTGTAGCCTACGGGAATATCTTATCAATTAGCTGACAAGGAAGGATGTGAAGCATTTGCTACTTAGGCTAATGCTGAGGAAGACGCAAAAATTTCGGTGGAATTGAAACGATTGAGTGTAGAGGAAGAACTGGAAGAATTACGCAAGGATGTAAAAGAAAATTCGAATGTCTGAGGCGCTTAGGCCTAATCTGTGACATTAGAGGGGATTGTACCTATACCTATGTGTGTGTCTCTATGAGCGCACGTGTACTTGTAGGGCTACCTATAGGCAATGGTGATTTTAGCAAATGAAGCAATAAATAACCACGCAAAAAAAAATGTTAATGATATTACAGAAAGTTCGAACAAGAGACGGATTGTTGTGGGATTAATGTAGGGCTAAATAGAGGAAACAAACCAATGAGCCGATAAACGATTAGAAAGATATGAAAGAAGAAATGCAAAAAATGATAACAGAGCGGAACGGGTAGATAAGTAGGCGTACAGATGCGTACGGTAAATACTGCCCCAAGGAGTGGACGGGAGATCAGGAGTAGTCCTGTAACCTTTAACGAAAAAGGGAAGAAAGTCCAACGCGGCAAAGGCAGTTATGTGTAGCAGTGTTGTAGACGGGACTAATATAGGCCTATTATTGTGATTTACTTTATTGGTCAGAGACATGAGTTAGGGGAATCGAGGATTTGGAACCCATAACGTGAACCTTAACCATACAAGCAGCAACAATAACTTCTGAAGCAGAGGC
Organism: Magicicada septendecula; assembly: GCA_034769895.1. Lineage (NCBI taxonomy): Eukaryota > Metazoa > Arthropoda > Insecta > Hemiptera > Cicadidae > Magicicada > Magicicada septendecula. The sequence goes on from CM068372.1 coordinate 391,262,500, forward strand.
GTACGTAAGGGGGGGTTACCGGGTTTGAACCCCCCTTGAACGGTAATTTTATTATATAAAATAAAAATAAAAATTGACATATTTATATTTGAGTATTTTTTTAAAAATCCGAAGTATCTGAAATTTCCGAAGTGTAGTGACGTTATATATAGGCCTATAGGCCTACCTACTGTAGGCTACGTACATTATATATACTGTATATATTAATTTAATTACCGGTACTCGTTTTAAACAATGATTTTTCAAAACAATAATAGACTACAGTAAAATATTGATTTGAACAGTTGAGACAACTGCATTCAATTTTTTATTCAAATTCAAATTCAAATTCCTTCATAGAGTGTGGATTCATCATGCCAGTTTCATCCTTCAACCTTGGTGAGTTCCATATTGACATATTGTGTTTAATTATATTTATTTCAATATACTTATTTGATTGCTTCCATGGATTTTCCTGTTATGTAAAGTGTCTTACCTATCGTATACAAATAACCGTTGACTAAAACATATGATTATTGTGTAGGCTAAGTGTAATAATGGCATGTGGCACTGGCACAAGCATTTTTATTATACAAAATAAAACAGATGTTAAAATTTGTTAAAAAATTGTAGCCTAAGGCTGTGAAAAAATACGTTTCGAAGATTTTATTAGGCTATTTATGAATAGGCCTATGTTCTATTCGAACACAGTATAATAAATATATACCGTAACATGATGTAATAATAATAATAATAATAATACACAAAATTTAAAATACCGATAATGTCAATTGTAAACAATTTTAATAGTGACCCCCCTTAACAAAATTCTGCGTACGCCACTGTTCTGTAGGATCAAGGGGTATTGTACCGTTATGCATGTGCTTAAAATAAAACATTCCTAGCATTGTTGTTTTCAATCAGAATATGTCACATTATATACATGTGTGTGTGTGTGTGCGCGCGCGCGTGTGATAATAAAGACAGCATTCAGAATACACTAGGGAATATCCTGTAAATACGTACGTTAACTCTAGCCTACATCATGTAGACCTATAGGCCTATGTACTTTATGACAGAAAATAAACTTTCATGTTGAAGAAAAAATTATTGTTACAATTGACACTCACCTCTAAAAATACTAAGTATAGTAGGCCCTAACACCAGTGCTTTACATTACATAGGCCTACACAATTTACATGCGGCAGATCTTGGAGAGGAGAATTGAAGTGAATAGGAAAACCTATTTAGTATTTGTGGATCTCGAGAAGGCGTTCGACAATGTTGATTGGAAGCTGTTGTTTCAAACTATGAGGAAGTCAGGACTTGACTGGAAAGTTAGAAGGGTAATCTTCAATATTTATAGGTTGCAAAGTACTAAAATAGACATAAATGGATGTAAAAAGGAAGCAATAATAAGAAGAGGGGTAAGACAAGGTTGCCCACTGTCACCGTACTTGTTTAATTTGTTTATAGATGTTGTAACTCAGATGAAAAGGAGTTCTAGGGGAATTAAAATAAATGGGGAACAGACACACAGTATTCCCAGATGATATTGTACTGATGGCTGACTCAGAAAAGGATATGACCCGAATGTTAGGTACGTTTAACAAAATTCTTCACGCTTGGAGATTGAGAATAAATGTTAAGAAAACTAAAATAATGGTTGTAAGTAAAAAAAGAGAAGACATTAAATCAACCATTATGTTGAACAACACAATATTGGAGCACGTTACTGAATTTTGTTACCTGGGTAGCATAGTTACAAGTGGGAATAAGTGTCTGGCAGAGATTAAGAGGAGAGTAGCTCTGGCAAAACAAGCATTCCAGAGCAAAAGGAACTTATTAACAAGCAACCATATTAGTATTGAAACAAGGAAAAAGTTTGTTAAGGTATTTGTATGGAGTGTTTTGACTTACGGGTGTGAATCGTGGACCTTAGGGAAGGTGGAGAGTGACAGACTTCAGGCAATGGAGATGTGGATTTGGCGGAGAATGACAAAAACTAGTTGGACAGATAGGAAGACGAATGAACAGATCTTAGAGGAAATAAATGAGAATAGAACACTGCTTAGGAGTATAGCGGTGAGGAAGATTAAGTTGATAGGGCATGTGATCAGACATAGTGCTTTTTTAACTAACATCTTTGAGGGCAAAGTAGTGGGGAAGAAGCCCAAAGAAAGACCAAGAACTGCATACTTCCGCAGCACAATGAGTGTCGTGAATAGTGGGTCCTATGAAGAAATGAAGAATATCGCAAGGGATAGAGTGACGTGGCTACAGCGACAAGTCATTGCCTTTAGCAGTTAATAATAGGCCTACACAACAAACTTTACAATAGGGCCTAGGCCTATAATCTTTTAGTATAAAAAAACAAAACACTGTTGAAATTATTTTAAGTTTGCACTTATTTAATATAATCGGAAGAGCAGTCTCGGTCACTCACGCCTTACACGTGTCTCTCCTTTTTCACACTTCAATTAAATATCATACTCAGTAGACATAGCCTATTTAGCATAGTTAATAAAATCAAAGCACACACTGTAAAAATACTTGAAAATGCGATGTAATAACACTTTGCAGTAAAACAGAACCAACGTAACTTATCAGGTGACGATACCAAACAAAATATTTTTCGAGCAAAATAATAGCAAAGAACGTTTATCGTAGCCGACTATATAGGTTATCAAAATTTCCCTAAACCTTCTAAAAGTATTGTATAGGCCTAAACAGGCTACACGGTGTGATCTAGTAGGCCTAATCTGTAAACGAACGAAAACAATGAAACAATGAGACGGGCGAATAAATCCGGTTTTGAGACGCTCGCCGTTTTTAATCAGGTAACTCGGGGTCAGAATTAACGTTTTCCGATTCAATGGCTACTCGTCTATGTATACGGACTCTATAGGCTCTGGGGAAACCACCGACATAAAGGACGGTATGGTATCTGAATTACATTATCTGAATAAAATAATGTAGGCCTACCTAGTAAAAACAGTTTATAGCCTGTGACTATCTACGAAGAACAGTTGAGAATGAAATTATTCTCCCGTTGACAGCAATAGACTCCAGGCCTAAAATGAACTAGATATTGGTGGCAGTGGGAAAGGGAAATCAGTGGGTAGGGGGAAATGGATAAGTGACGCCTACGAAGAAGAAGAAGAAGAAGAAGAAGAAGAAGAAGAAGAAGAAGAAGAAGAAGAAGACACAAATATTTTGTCAATGTCGCATGACTAAGTAAACGATATTTTGTTCTGTGGTTCGATAGGCGACGAAGTGAAGTGATGATAAATTACTAAAAAAAAAGAAGATAGGCCTATCAGAATGTACGAACGTTGTTAACTAGAACGACAAATTTCTAAATTTTATAATGAAAACACAAATAAATAAAGACGCGGTGAGAGATACACTGACGAGTAGGCTAAGAAGGAAAGCAAGGTCAGTTGAAAAAGGAGTCCAAAGAATTAGACTCTACTAGAACGGTGGAGCTAGTTTGAAAAGAAGATGATGGGTGAAAGAGGAGATGATGTTGTGTTAGAATGTTTTCTACACAAAAAGCTTAAAGCTAAAACGTTCTTCTAGATATCCACTTGGAATAGCCTATAAAAATTTGGAATTTTTTTTAGATATTCATTGAAATTATGGAGTAGAAAAAAAAATAAGAAAATGAGGAAGAATAAAAAAGACAGGAGATGAAGTAGAAGAAGAATAAAGACAGAAGAAGAAGAAAAAGAAGAAGAAGAAGAAGTGGCAGTAGACCCTAATAGGCAGCAGGCAGTAGATTGAGCTTCAGTGGGTCCGCACCTAACACCGCGTACAATCGATATGCTGAGTTGGATTTTAGTTAGTGACGACCGCGAAAGAGTGATTTAATTTATTTGAAGTTGCCTGATGATGAAGCATATGCTCCTAAACGCGTAGTAACAAAATCTACTTGAAGTCACACAGAGGGTTAATAAAGGTTAGTTTCGTTAAGAAGAAGAGAAGAAGAAGAAGAAGAAGAACGTGATAGGCTACATATTTTTGTATCAATTTTACAGTTTAAGGCAGTAGCCTAATTCAACGTACAAACTATGTTTTCTATTTTTCTGTAGGCTGTGCGTCTATTTTACAGCTCGTGGAAGCGTATGGTGTTTATAGTGATAATATGAACGTCATTTTCGAGTAAAGAATACGAATGTATTTATGTTCGGCCGCAATATAGCCTAGCAGCCGTTAGTGTGTGTGTGTGTGTGTGTGTGTGTGTGTGTGTGTGTGTGTGTGATTTATAAATATTGCTTCTCGTGTTAACAACAGGCACCACACACACGGTACAAACCTGTACAGTACAGCGTCACCTTTGGGCGACCTTTCTGACGGCCGCCGTACCGTATAGCCTATAACTTTCACCCGTACCTACATTACCGCTACCTCTTGCCTCCTGATTATTTTCACTTTTTCTAACACACACACTCACACGACAATCGATTTAGTCATTCACCGCCTCACGCTCGCTTTTAAAATCTCTGCTGTTGTTTAATGGACAAGTGAAGTCTCGGCTCACTTGATACCTACTCGAGATGTTGACTTATTATCCTCTCGACACATTCTGAACTGTCGTCGCCTCCATTTCGATCACGATTAGTGGATTTCTTTTTCTTATTGTTCTTGCAGTTCTGTAGGCCGTGGTTAGCCTTGTCGGTTCAGTCACGTCTCTCTGTTCACTAGGCCTACTAGCCGCTTCAGAACCGCGTAGCTTCTACAATCCATTTAACACGTTTTGGAAAAACGAGTTTTAAGTCCCTTTTCCCAGGGTCGGATTAGAAGCGCGTGGTGCCCTATGACTGATGCCCGCCTCCCTATTCAGAACTGAACCTTTTATCCATTATTTACACTGATAAATGGCATACACAATTTCGAAAGTTAACAATTATTTTATTAAACTTTCAAATTACAACAAATATATTAATCTAAATAGTGATTACAATGAGCATAGTAGTAGCCTACTTAAGCTTAGAAAATACTAATCGACCACTTTTTTCTAGATTTTGCCTTAACGAATTCTTGTAGGCCTATAATTTCTTCTAAATCGAGCGATTCACTCTATCTCGGTTTCAATATTCAACCTTGCTAGCCTTCAATATTAAACCTTGCTATAAGCTTTCATCTCCATTAGATGAACTCAACATAGGCCTATCTTTGATGCGTTTTAATACAGAAAATGATCTTTCAGATTCGCAGTTAGCTATTGGAATCGTCAAAAGCAGACGATAAGCAATGTAGGATATATTCGGAAATACATCACTCACTTTACAATTAATAATCCAGTTTAATACTTTGAGCGGACAAACTGTAGTATAGCCTATCATGGAATCTATCATCTTCATTCGAACGATTTGAAAAAACCTCTTTCTTGCAATTTACTCGTGGCACAAAGCTTTTTGATTTTTTTTTTACATTTATTATCTTCAAAACGTTTTTCTGATTTAGAGCTGGATGGTGCCCCCTCTGACAGCTGAGGCCCTGATGCCCGGTGCTACAGCATACCCTAGCGTTATGGATAATCCGCGACTGCTTTTCCATACAATTTTGACTTCTGTAGATCTGGCAAATTACCATAGGCCTACAGTGAGTGTTTGATGTATGTCCCACGGTTAATGTCGTGTATGTAGGCCTAAATGCACGACGCTTGTAGACAGACGAATTAATTTTAAAAATCGCTGTGACAAGTCTTTCACACGGTTGTTGGCAAGTAGGCCTATAGCGTATCGCCTCTCACACACAAACACACGCGCCCGCTCTCTAAACTGAGTCCTGCATACCTGCTCATTTCGTGCTATAGGCCTACACAGACACAAACTGTTGAGTGCTAGACACTTATTTACAAACACATGCAGTCAGGCCCGGCTCTAGGCAGGGGCGAACCGTGCCACCGCCCAGGGCGCCAAATTTTAAAGGGCGGCAGATTCCGGGATGTTTTGAAATTGAGGGGAAAAATAAAATTATTCACTTAATTTCTTCACAATATGTAAGATTAATAAGAATTACTTTATGAATAAATTCAGTGGAGTTTAACGAAGAGTCGAAAACTCCTCTGGCGACTACATCTATAGAACATCGGTTAGCTGAATCACTTGATTACAACGAAGTCATAAAGGAGTTTGCCACTGCAAAATCTAGATGAGTATTTTTTAACTAAGGTATATGATACATTACTTTTGTTATATTTCAATCATAATGAATTTTAGTAGTATTTTTACACATAGGCATACATTTTTATTGTCTCACGATTCCTTGTAGGCCCTATTGTCTCTACAATTTTTATTGTAGCCGTTCGCCACATCGTAAACGCGAAAAAGTTCTAGTTATTTCATAAACGCAACAATGCAAACATTCCTAGTCTTCATTTGAAGGCAATCGCCGTATCTTTAGAGTAGGTCTAGTGTGTGTGAATGTGTTCAGAGTTAAAATAGGGAGTGGGGCGACACTCATAAATACTGCACAGGGTGGCAGAAGGGCTGGGGCCGGCCCTGCAAACAGTTGTTAACAAACGGTGACCTGTTACTGCCTCGGTCAAAAGGATGACGGTCGGAAACATTTGATGTAATAATTTGTTCTTAATTGTGCTTCATTTTCCGACACTGTCTTCATGTACGAATCAGATTCCTCCGTATCGTCTCGCTTTATACGTCCTTTCAGTTAACCCAGAGCGTTTTTAGAACCTAACCTCAACGTTAAGCTGAAATTTTTATTATAATTCGATGTAAGTATTAAGTCCGATTTTTATTTAAATCTGTACTTTGACATCTGCACTTTGCGAACACTCCAAACGGTTAGTATCGATAACAAACGGTCGTACCGTGCGACTTTACGGCAATGATGCAACGGACCACACGCAGGTCGCGCGTGGGACTCGATGCCGTGGCCGAGCCTGTGGTTATCTCGTCGCGCCTGTTCACGCGATTCTCTCTGTCTGTAGAGATAAAACGAAACCAACATTTTTTCAGTACTAAACTGACACGAACGTCCCGTCGTTTAGGTTTGACGGTATTCGCAACAACAACAGCAACAACAACGGAATGTTAAAAAACGATTTGATCGTGTACCTACGTATAAAGAAGACGAAATGGTTTTGATTTGATGAAAACGTTTGACGGAAAGCGGAAATGACGGTTAGGCCTATGTTTGATAATTTCTCGATATTTAAAAAAGACACTTTTCTTCTTCTTCTTCTTCTTCTTCTTCTTCTTCTTCTTCTTCTTCTTCTTCTTCTTCTTCTTCTTCTTCTTCTTCTTCTCCATCTATTCCTTCTTTTCCTTTTTAGCCTATTATTTTTCTTCTTCTTCTTGTTCTTCTTCTTCTTCTTCTTCTTCTTCTTCTTCTTCTTCTTCTTCTCCTCCTCGTCGAAATTAGTGTTAGGAAAATACTGACGAATGTAACGTATAAGTTTTTGTTAGTGTAGGCCTATAGGCTACATAAAATGGATAGGACAGCACTGAAAGTAAGATGTAGGGGTTGAAGAATTACGAACAGCGGCAATTGGTATGAGAAAACTGAAGAATGATAATTGGAACAACGGATACGGTGTGAATAAGGCATCGGGAGAACGTATGGAAGGTAGACTCTGGAATGTAGATACCGATAGGGGCTGCTTTCCTCCCCTCAGGCACGGTCTCCAGTCTTCTTTAATCTCCCATTCCCCGTCTATCTGAGATCTCTCCAGGACCTTCGGTGGATGAAGGGCGTCTTCCAAAGGACGAAAATGTGTGACCTTAGCTACACACCTATCGTCTCAAATTCGTCTCCTTACGTCTAGTCATTACAACTAAGAACATCTTTCTCCAGCTTCATTGTCCTTCTTATTTCATCGTCGCTGATCCTGTCCATTCTTGAAACTCTATAGATCCGCCAGCAGTAGCCCATTTCCGTTACTCTCATGTTTTCTTTATACACTTTTTGTTTATGGCCCAGTTTTCCACTGCGTATTAAATATCGTCGCTCTTGAAGGCTATAATATGTTTATCCCAAAATACTGAATTGAGTTGCCTAATGCACATCTTAGTTGGTTGTAGTCTATAGTTTAGCCTTCTTCTCGTATTCCCGTGTTTCGTACACCGTGGCCATAACCATGAGCTACTTCGATTTCCTTTTCGCATTAATTTCTTGTCTATCGGTTACTTCCAGATTCTGCACATCCTCTCTCTTGTTTTTGCCACATAGGATTACTTACCTTAATCAAAATTTTTTATAGTCCATTCATTGTAAGTTCGTCTTGTAATCTTCAATACCAGGGGCAAACTATTGAGGAAAGGGAGATTATTGTAGGTAATCGGAGTTGAAGAGGCCGGCTCAGCACCGCATCAAACCTAGAGAATGTGTGTTCGTGTGGTAGGGGAGTGTTTACATAAACGAAAGATAAATGAACCTGTGAAAGACGCCATAAGCCTATGTGTGCGAAGACTCCGGTGATAGAAAACATCAACCAGTGAGGTATAGGCCTAGTAGGCTACAGACAGATAGGCTATGTTGGAGGAATGAAAATCGGCTTCTAACACAGACAGCCTATTGCAGTGGCCACCACAGGACAATTACGAGAAGGGGGAATACTTGGGAAGAGAGCGTTTTTGAAAAAAAGCAGCCTCTGTCTGATAGAAATCACTTGAAGATGATTGGATAGAGAAAAAACGGATTGATTATCGATATCGTGTGAGGCACGCGCGTTTACATAGACAAAGTATGGGGCTAGTATAACTTATTAGTCCCACATCGCATCGTCTACGTTTTCATCAACGCGTTGACAGCGTCACGACCTTTTCAGCATTAATGCATTACTTTCTCCGAAGGGTGCTCACGAGAGCATTGCGTTACGTAATACGGTAGCGTCACGCACGTATCGGCACGTGACGCACGCTAGATGCAGTCACGCCTGTCATACGAACCGTAGACTACTTCTTCTTCTTCGTCGTCGTCTTCTTCTTCTTATTCCTCTTCTCCCTCCTCCTCCTCCTCCTCCTTCTCACCATCATCATCATCATCATCATCATCATCTTCTTCTTCTTCTTCTTCTTCTTCCTCTATCTTCTTCTCTCTTATTCTCCTCCGTCTTCTCCACCTCTAGGATTAGGCAATTCACCTGTTAAATGCCTCCGCCTACTGGATCCGTCCACATCTAGGCCTATTATTTTCCTTGGGTTCACTATTAAAAAAAATATTCATTTTCACTTTGTATTCATATATTCCCACATTTGTCTTGTGTAGATTATTATTTTAAAATAATAAACCTTGTTTTTTACAAGAATATAGACTTTTTTTTGCATTTTCACAGTGCTTTAGTAGTTTGAATATAGGCTATAGGCCTATTCCAATTATGGTAGTTCAAACTATTGAAACTTTGTAGTAAATAGCCTATATGCAAAAAATATAGCCTAGTCCCATAGGCTAATGTATTCTTCTAAAAAAGTGTTATTATTATTATTAATTTTCGTTTTAGTACACCTTTCTATTTTTCTTATCGCCAAAACGCATTGTCCATTATACGATAAGACGAGGCATCATGGAATAGGCGAAATGGTTGGCACGTAGGTCTACTCCTTTCCTCGATTTAACGATTTCAGGTTGTCTTGTGTTTGTTCCATACAATTTCATCTTACGGTTAGTTTCAACAATCTGCCAACGATAACTAGATTCAACAACTTGATAACAATAGCTACATTCGACAATCAGAATATAAAGCTACCTTCAAAAGTCTGTCAATAATCTGCTACCAACGTCTACAATTGTTGTCCAACAATTACAAGTTTTACAGTTTGATAAAATGTTGATGCATTTAACAATCCGCAGCATGGAACAACACGCAAACAATTAGACTAGTAGATATATACCGGTAACTGTCCAATAAAAATGTTTTTCCTTGAGAGTAGCACGCGACTCAAAGTCGCTTTTTTGAGTTTCTTGCAGTAGGCCTATAGAATAGGCTACTAATTGAATGTTACTTAGGCCTACATATTCGACGCGTATTAGCAAACAGGCCTGCAAGTAGGCCTATAGGCCTATGCATCGTATGTAGGCCTACTATTCGCACAGACGATCTGCATCTACAGACGTCTGAATATAAACTATCGAATAAAAACATAGGCCTATTATAGGCCTAATTAGAATTTATAATTATATTATATAATATAGCTATTATAATTATATTTTTATGCATGTAAATTATATTTGAATATAAATTATAACATTTCTTATCGATCACTCCTATATTGTCGATGTCATTTAACAATAGCCTACTTACAATTAGTATCGTTTAGGCCCGTATTGTAGGTATATATTGTTTAACTATAGGCCTAAAATCTTAACAAGTATTGGCAAACTTAGAGGGTTTGATGATGACAATAATAATAATAATTTTTTCCGGTAAAAATAATAATTTTTTGTCATCGATGACAATAAATAGCCTATTATCGAAACGTCGACACAAATAATTTAAAATTTGTGTTATACTTTTTGACCGATCCTCACAAACCCTTCACCGAAAAATTCATTGATTGACAGTCACTACGAATTTAAGGAATAGTAGTAATAATAATAATAATAATAATAGGCCTAATAATAATAATAATTTGGAACCTCTTCTTAAAATTGAACGAAGAATTCTTCGGAAAATTTATGGCTTCAAGAAAACAGAAGATGGGTACAGGCGTAGACCCAAAGAAGAGCTGTACTGGGATCTGGAAACGGCTTTCCGAAGGAAAATACTGAGATTCAATAGACATAGGGTTCGGATGGATCGGTTCAGATTGAATAAGCAAATTTTCAACTAACGTGCTGCATAGTAAACTCACGTGGTTTATGATACGCGGTCACAAAACATTCTTGAGAACGTATCCACGAGTTGTCGAGACTCGTTACTCTGACTCTGTTTCGGTAACGTGAAAGCGTAGTTAAGGGTTGGTTGGCAAAGCGCGTCTGTTTGTCCAGCAGTAGCCTAGTGACAGCTCAATGATAGATCACTACCGGCCGGCTGTTTACCCAGCATTACGCTCGCCAATATGCCGTCTCACACACCTTCTGTTTACCTACTTCACTTGACTTGACTTGTGTTTGTTTATGTTTACCGCTTATTGTTGAAACATGACGCGCGCAGGTACCGAATCACACACTTCTTCGCGAATTTTGGTCTGCTCGATCCACACGTAGGCCTACAATCGCGTCCTCAGTGAGGCCACACAGGGCTCCGCACTGACTCCGTAAGAAGAAGAAAAGGATCTTTTCGGTTTAGTGGCAGCATGCAGTGAGCAATTACTCGACATAGCAATCGCCACTAACAACGCATTTCCACCTCCACACGTAGCGATAACCAGCAACAGTTTCTATTTTTATTTTCATTTTGATCTACATATTTTTTATGTTTTATTTTTTCCATGATTCCATGATGATTTTTCCATTTTGTATTTTATAGGCCTATATTATGATTCATTTCCAACTCATCTTGACAGTATTGCCCGGTTGCGTACTCCTTACTCCAACAGTAAATGAAGTAGCCTTACGATTGTGCGGAAACCTAATCGAGAATTCTTCAGGAATGTATCCTGTCGCACTTGTTTGGATTCCCGGCAGTCCTTTTTAGAACATACCCAACGGTCTTTACCTGTCGTATAGGCTACAGTTTCATTTGATGGCCGTTCGTACAAATTCTTGGGTTGTGTAAAATATTTTTGTCTCTTAGAAACTGTATCGCTGAATCTTTGTCTGGAAGCCGTCGTTAACTGACGGAAATTCATGATACGCTACGATACTACTATAAGTTAATAGGCTACTTGCGACTGCGGCATACAGTGACAAGCCGCGCTTTTACCATGAATGGTTGCAAAATGCGTTGTTACTGGCGACTGCTACGTCGAGTAATTGCTCACTGCATGCTGCCACTAACCCCGAAAAGATCCGAAAAAAATATTAGAGAGAGAAAGTGACAGCGAGGGAGTGAATTTCATACTTTCGGTTGTTGTTGTTTCGTTCTTAGGCTCGTTCCGGTAATTTTTTTTTTAACGTCCGTTCTTGAATTAACACTTTTTTGCCTAAAATCGATAGCAGATAACAACACTGCGACTAGCAAAATGTTATCTGTTGAAGTAATACAAGAGATTAACAGAGATGAAATTGACACAAGAGATTCTTGCAGCTGTTTCATACGAGCCAAAATTATTGTACATGGTAGTCCTACTGTTCTGGAGCAAGTCAGCCATTTTGAATGTCTGGGCTGTAACGTGTCTTACATGACAAACGATGCGGTGAATAACCTAGCTACATAAGTTAACAAACAATAACTATGACGAAAATAGGCCAGTGTTTTCTTATAAAAAAAATTACAGGCCTAATATCCCCGTCATTTTCTATCCGATTTTTATAAACAAGGTAGGCCTACTATTGTATTATGAATAAAAGAAATAATTTTTTTTTTAAGTAGGCCTACTAGATTTTGTGAATTTATAATTAAATCTTTCAATCAGCCACCATTTTGAAAAGTTTCAAGTTGACATTTTGGGATGTCTAGTAGGAATAGGCCTACTTTTAATAAATAGTAGGCTTACACATACTTTGTAGGATACACCAAATTTCAACTCCGTATCTCATTTCGTTCTGGAGTAATTAATTTGTTTTATAAGATAAAATACAGATGGAAAACAAAATAATTTTCGGCATATGTTTATTGAACATTTTGTCTTCAGTTCAACGAATAGAATCGCTCTCCGACGTTTGGCACAGTCTTTTTGAAACACTCCGTGTAAAGGACTAATTAACTGCTACTTAGATACAACTATTAGTCCAGTAGGCGTTGAGCAGCATCACACAAGTGATTTCACTGTGTTCGGTATAGCCTACAAAGAGGAAATCAAACTGTTGAGGCCTGATTGATAAACTAAGACGTTGAATGATAGGCTACAAAACTCAAACTTAGAGCTACATTTTGCAAAAAGTTAATAATGGAAAACTAAAATTGATTTTAACTTTACTTAGGGTAATTAGTTTTTATACATTAACGTAGGCCTATATTTTCTGAACGTGACCGTACAGAAAAGCTGTCGAATCAGTTTAAATACAAGTAAATGAAGTTTATTATTGTAAAAACTATTATTTATTAATAAAAGTCTATAGGCCTACATAGATTTATAGGCCTATAGCCTAATGAGTAAACTGTAAAGCAAGTAATGAAACGTTTGTAATAAAATTATTGTTTACCTACTGTGGACTGCGAAAATGCAAAGCTGAAAAATTACAATGACGATTACTTTCAATAATAAAAACTCGTCTGTAATTTTTTGCAAAATAAAATATAAGTTTGGCGCAAATTAAGTACGCCTACGCGTCACATTGGTACGAAGTTAGCCCAAGTTAAAGTTCTGGTGTAAGGGCACACAAGAAAAGTATGAACTTCACTCTTAAAACAAAACAAAAAAATAAAACATGCAAACATTTTCAATTTTATCATTATACTGTAAGTTGTAGTTATTTCACGATACTGATTGAAGGCTCGTTGGGCACTTTGTGAAACACAGTTAAAAAAATAAAAATAAAAAAAAGGTTTAAAAACAAACGCTTGTAGCTTCACAGTTTATTCTTGTAGCCTGCTCTGACAATTGTTTTAGCCTATAAGGCTATTCTCAAAGATCATATTAGGCTAGTTGTTCTTAGCAAGTTGAAACAATCGTCACAGTAACTTATAAGAATAAACTGTAAAACTATCGAGCGTTTGTGTTTGTAAACCTTCTTTTATATTTATTTAACCTGGGCCTATAACAATTAATTCAATTCAATTAAAATATCGTTTCCGATAAGAAAATGGCACAAATTTTTTAATAAAACGGTAGCATGATGTAAGTATAGGCTATGCGGCCCTAGGCCTATATTTTTCTATTTATTATGTTACGTGTATTTTATCATCTAAATATTTTTTTTCAACCCAAAAACTTATTTTGAAAATCGTTTGTATGTTTCACCAACATAGTATAGTTTTTTTTACGAATGGCTAAAGACACATCGAATGCGTGGGATTTTTTTTATTATTTTAAATACACAGGTTTCATGTTCGGTAATTTCCTAATTTTCAACCTGATTGTCTACGAAACTAAACTAAACGTTATTCTTCTCTGTATTTTGTAACAGAGTTAGGGCTCATGATTATTAAAATTAGTTAGTATTATGGTGAAAAACTTGTTTTTGCTACTTTCATAGAGACAAAGAAAAAAGCAAAAAAAAAAAGGAAGAACGTCCGAAAGCTTAAACACTACTACAGAAAGTTCAGTGTTTACAGCCTTATAGGACTACACGTTAATACAGATTTGTTTTAAATTCCTTGTTACAGAAGTTATTGAATTTCGAATTTGCACTAACGAATATAGGCTTAAAAGCTGAAAATTAGATCAGTTTTATTATGCGTAATCTGTCGTAATGCCTGCCATTTACGTCAATTAGGCCTACATTATAAAAACATCACAAAACATAGTAAAGATAAGGTTTAATTGGGTGTAAAAGTCGTTGTTTTCCGTCACGTGTTTGCAATTTTATGTAGGCCTAAGTTATAACCCTACAAAGACAGGAGTTTTCTATCGTGGCACAGACTATAGGCTTAAATATGTTTAGCTCAGTCAGAGTGTGGGGCTTCTTCTTATACGTAGAAATAAATAATTCTACTTGATTTTGAAATCAAATTATATACAACTTAAAATCAAAATAAGCCAATGAAAGTAGACAAAACAAAGAGGTCTGCGCAATAATTGCTGTTTCGTCCGTATAATTTTTACGCCCACGAGAAAAAATTAAAAAAAAAACAACACTCAAAGATGATTTTAAACAATGACGATCAGTTTGGGAAACCCGACAAATTGACGCACGCGCGACTGGTTCCCCACGGGTATCCCCGGATACTAACCTAACCAACACCGCCTGTTAAATAATGACCCGCTCATTGCTACTTCCACTGCCAAACGAATAATGCTCGCTGTTGCCTTACGCAACAATAACCAGTTTGGTTCAAACAATTGCTGGTTGCAGATTTGATATTTAACTTGGTTGATTTTTTCCTTTATATAAATTTTACGTTTTGTTTCTTTAAATAAGTATGCACCTATGATTAGGCTGCGAAATACGGAATGGTTGAAAAGTCCCGCAACCCAAACAATACAGCACAATATAAATAAATAAATTTAAATGTTCAAGTAAAAAAAAAGGTTTTATTCTTAACTTATTCGTGGCGTGGGTGTCACAAACTTGATCCGAAATAACCTAATTTTTTGAGTCTGCATATAAGATTCGTTAACACATAATTTTCTAAATTAAATAGCCTACACGTTTCTGTTACGAAAAATTCAGTTTTAACGTATGGGCTTATCACTAAAGAGCACAATGCGTTAACTTACTTAATAAAACAATTATGCTGACTATATAGGCTATAGGCGACATTAACGTGAAAGGTTTTTAAAGTCATGCCACGTTGTTAATAAAAAGCTCAAGAGTTGCCAATACCATAGCTCTAATTTCCCTACCTAGGGTCTATCGCTTCTGTCGAGAATGACATTTTCAAATTCTCGATTGCCTGATTTTGCCTGATTTTTCGAAATATCTCACATAATATTTAGTAGGGTTGAATATGTGTCACCTCTATATAGGCCCTAATCTTGAGTTATGTTTTTATATTTTAATGGTACCGCCTCAACTGGCAATAGGTCTACACTTAGGAGACCTATTTTCTCCACGTATTTTCTCTACGAAATTTACATTTTTAATAAAAAAAATTTAATGTATTATTTACGTACGTACGTATGTGTACGAAACATGAAAGAATGAAGTGATCGACACTATCGATTCGTGAATTTGGCAACGGTCCCGCGGACTGATAATAATCAGCGTAACAACACAGGCTTGGTCTTGAAGTCATTTGATCTCTTTGATAACGCAAGCTGACGTCAATTTCATTGTTGTGACGATGTACAGTTAAACGTGTCGTATTGGACTTATAGTAAGTAAATAATATAGACCTAGATAAGTTTTAACTATGCACTTAACGATCGAATGCACAAACATGTAGAATGAAAAACATTAAGCAGGCCTATCTTTGTTTTAAAACAATAGGGCCTACTGCTTTAGGAAACGTTTTGTTTTGTTCCTTTCAGCACCAAAGTTTCTCCTGTAGGCCTAATAGAAAAATTAGTGGTGCAACAGTGTTAATTCTGTTTGTGATTATAACCACTAACACAACTGTATTAATTAAATATTCTGATAAGACGTGCCTAGAATATTTTAATGTCGACGACAGGTAATAGACGACAACAATAAAATGGGAATAATTTTTCTTAGTGGTGTGCAACAGTGTTAATTCTGTTTGTGATTATAACCACTAATAGGCTACAACTTACTTAAAAAAAAAACGAAAACAAGTAGGCCTATCGCCTTTTTTTAGAAGAAGACTTCGTCTGTTCGCGACACGTAGTTTATTTGTTAATAAGTGTAGGGTAGGCCTATATTTAAGGTGAAAATAAAAAAAGTAGGCCTATATTACGCCTAGTCACCTTTTATTGCAATTTTGAACACCCCCGAGTGAAAACAATTTAGGCAAATCGTTCTACGAAACAGTGTGAAAGTAGCTGTTGCAGAATCTTGTTCCTAGTTGATTTACCTATACTTACTTAGCCTATATAAAGGAATTAAAGTTAGGTTACATTAAAAATATTGGTTAAAAAATATGACTGTAGCCTATATTTAAAATATCTATGCGTTGACGTTTTTTCCTTTGCAGGTTACATTTTCAGATGTAACGTTTTCTGCCTGTAAATTTGTAAAACGTCTACATTACAAGACAATAAAAAGTGGACAAAATAATTAGCAGAAACGTTGTTAATTTTTTGCGACAACTGAGTAATATAGCCTAACTGAAAGAAAATCTGGAATTTAGAGTTTCAGTTTAATGTAGCCTATTATTTACATACGTAGGCTACGTATGTGTATGAAACATGAAAGAATGAAGTGATCGACACTATCGATTAATGAATTTGGCAACGGTCCCGCGGAATAACGGTAGGCCTACAGTTAGGACTATAGGCTAGGCCTTTTAAAAAAATATACGCCTCAAAAGCTTTAGGTGAAATTTTTTGTATAGGCCTAGTCTAATCTAATTAAAACAATTTTTATAGGACAGCGCGACTGTTGAAAACACGGATTTTGATGCCACAATTATTGTTCCGAGCGCTGTCATGCGGTGACGCTACCAGAAAGCCGAGCGATCGCGTTTTACGCGAAAATCGTCGTACGAAACTTACCGTCAGAAAAAGTTTCGCTTAAAAATTATTTACTGTTCACGTTTATTGGCTATTTATCGAGAAAACTAAATTTTGTCCTTACTTTAATGCCGACGAGCTATGTAGGCCACTTGTTTGTAACATAGCCTAAATTAATCCGCTTCCTGCAAATTTTTTGTTTAGTTTGGAACAACCGAGAGGATAAGAAAATCATTATCGACTGAACTAAATGACTGCTGTCAAGAAAATGAAGAAGAAGCAGAAAATGACAATACAAAAGACAACGTAGGAGCTATCTTTACCACATAGTAGACTATAGAAGCTTCGCTGACTGTAAATATTTAGGTACAAAGTTCTATCGAAATAAAATATTTCATATAGATATATGCAAGTGAATAATGTGCGCTCGCGTAGAATACAAATACGGTTTAACTGGTATACTTAACGGGGATATGGCGAATCAAAAAAAAAACTTCGAGTTAGCGCCACGTGTTAGATCAGAGCAGTCCTGTGCAGTGCACGAGATAAAGGTTCATTTAATATTTATAAATGGAACTGAAAGATACAACAACAATAATTTATTTTAGAACAGAATCGCTGGCTAGCCACTGGACTTACGACCTCTACAAAAAATGCTAATTGCTTTATAAAAAAAAAAGACGTAAATTGGTAATCCTTCTTTTTATTCTTCATTTCTCTTCTTCTTCTTCTTCTTCTTCTTCTTCTTCTTCTTCTTCTTTTTCTTCTTCTTCTTCTTCTTCTTCTTCTTCTTCTTCTTCTTCTTCTTCTTCTTATTATTATTATTATTATTATTATTATTATTATTATTATTATTATTTCCCATCTCAGAAATGTGGGAAACTATTTCCAAGCTAAATTTAGAGTGAATATTGTCAATTAAAACGATACCTAATTTAGCAAAAAGTTAAGAGAAAAATTTATAGATTAAAATTACCGCAAGGTAACGAGAGCGGTAGGCTAAATTAAGTGTTGATAACTTTAAGCAACTTATATAGTGGATCTGTGCGCAACCTGCAAATGGCACAAAGTTCCCCCCCCCCCCCAGGAGCTTTGAAATTTAGTAGGCGCTAATATTTTTACACCGTAATAATTTTTGTAGAGATAAGAGCGGAAATGTGGATTGGTGTAGACATAATGGAAACGGTAGAAATGAATATTGTAAATTTGTTCGGACGCCAAATCACATGTCGAGGGATAGGCCTACAACCCAATAGAAGGAAGCACGAAGGCCTAGGCATTGCTGGAGAAAAGACGTTGTAGACGCGATGAGTGCAGGACTGTTTGGTTCGGGGTCATGGAAGCGGCGACAGATGTAAAGGATGATAACTATGTATTCGCTAAATGACGATGATGAGTAACGTCTGATGATGATGATGATGATGATGATGATGATGATGATGATGATGATGATGATGAGGTTGTTTGCACGTCTGAAAAACAAATCTGTGACCCCTAGAGCTAACGGAAAAACTTACAATTTAGAGTCAACCAGTAAAACGGATAAAAAGCATTTTCATTGCGTTTTCATAAAGTAAGTTTTTAGGAAAAGAGTATTTCGTTATTGTTGTACCAACAGATCACCTACTGTTACGGCTGGATTGTTGCCAATCGATAGAACACCCCATGCTTTTCTAAAATCGTTTTTTCTAAAATCGATACAGTAAAACTAATGATTCTCCTATTATAATAACAAAATACGTGAGACTAGGTAAATAATAAGTTGGATTTATTAAATTATTTATAGTCTAATGGCCAAACTGTAGCTCCCACTGTGTTTTATAGGTATAGTGAAACCCTACACGAGTGCTTACAGATTCAGAAATCAAAATGCTGGCAACATCAATATAAATCATTGTCAAATACTTTTTGCTGATATAACATTTTAATTATTTGGAATGTGATATCTCATATAGGAAGGATAACGAGAGGTATCGAGAGATAGATAAATAAATTTAGTTATACCTGTGGAACAATAAGACGACTATTGAAGCATACAACACAGAAGGAGGCACAGCTAAAGTTCTATAAGGTCGTGGCTGTGCCGACTTTAATGTATGGGTGTGAAACATGGACTCTCCTGCAAAAAGATATTTCAAAAATACAGGCCTCGGAAATGAAATTTTTAAGAGCAGTTAAGGGATGTGGTTTGAGAGAGCGTCTACGAAACGACGACATAAGGCAAGACCTGAAGTTACAGCCGGTTCTGGAGAGAATAAAGGAATACAGGCAAAATTGGAAGTCCCAAGTGGAACGCATGGTAGACATGCGTATTCCTAAACAAACATTGAGGTAATTATCGACTTTCTGGGCCGCGCTGGTATTGGAGTGACATATTTCTTTTTCTATTCTTCTATGTTATATAAACACGCGAAAAATAATTTTAAACGGCGGTCGAACCTATTTACGGAGAAGAAAAATTAAATTATTACTCCCATAAGAACGCATGCAATGGTGAATGAGCGCCATATTGACTGTGTAGACGGTGAGCCGAATTTGACTGGAAATCATGTTGATGCGTTTTCAAAACAAAATTTACATGATTCTTACATGTCCAAAATTGCGTTGAGCCCAAACGGCGGTTTAAAGCTTTGCGTTGAGCCCACAGCGAGTTTATTATTAGTAACCTCGGAGGCGCCGAAGGCGCCGGAGACTAAAGCATGTGCGGTGAGCCGGCTATTCACTCTCAGCGGTGGATACTGTAGGAAACTGATGAGCCGGCCACCCACGAGTCCGAAATGTAATGCTTTGCGTTGTAGGCAATTGAATTACATTAAGGAAAAATGTAGTGGTGATCCCACTAACTACTCAGTTAATATGGCGCTCATTCACCTTTGCATGCGTTCTTATGGGAGTAATTATTTATTTTTTTTCTCCGTAAATAGGTTCGACCGCCGTTTAAAATTATTTTTCGCGTGTTTATATAACATAGAAGAATAGAAAAAGGAATATGTCACTCCGATAACAGCGCGGCCCAGAAAGTCGATAATTACCACGTTTGAATATAGGCCAGTGGGGACGAGAGATCGTGGAAGACGCTGAAAAAAATGTCAGACTCTGTGAAGTAGGAACGGGCTGTAGCCCAAGCCATGGAGTGAAGAAGAAGAAAAGATGAAATCAAAGTCTCAAGGAAACGAGTGATACAGAACTGTTGAAAACGTGTTAAAATGGGATAATTAATTTTAGGAGTGCAAAATATCCAAATCCGCCACTGGCCGTGGCAGAAGAAATGTAGGAAAACAGAAAAACCGTAGAAGGACCTGGCAATAGGCATAAATCCGGAAGCGGGGAAGGTGAAGGCTAATTGCTAAGTTAGAAATTTGCTCTACACAAATAGGCCTATAGCCTATATGGAATTTTTTTAATTTTTATAAGCCTCTGATTTATCTATTACTTTTGAAAATACTTAGGCACTTTAGGCTAATAATTTCCCCTAAACACTTACATTCTACAATCGGTTTTTCAGCGTGTAAGCCTGTAAAACTTACAGCGTGTGTCTAAATTTATAAAGGTTGGATATAAATTTCAATACGAAGAAAAATAATTTGACAGCGATTTACGAAATTTGTTGACTTGTATTTCTGAATACATTTTTTATGTTATGAGAGCCAACAATTGTAAAGTATAAAATACAAAATTGTTTGGTTATGTTTTACAATGCAAACAGAAACTTACCTAATAAGCAGTAGGCTTAATATGTTAAATAAAATTTGTTACCAACTTATTTTGTATTAAAATACTTGCATAACTGTTGCATCGAGACACTTTTGTTTAAATCAACAGAGATCAAAATATTACAAACTTAGTTATATGAATACGTGTCACACAAATTCACTGCTTTAACGATATAGGCTGTCTTCTAGCTAAAGTTTATTTATAAATGAAAAGTGGTCCAGTATGGTGACGGAGCCGCGGAACAAATTTGCTGCCTTCTGCGCAGTAGTTTTTATCTTGCTAATTTTTATTTTCGTCCTTAAATTCACGACTTTAGAGATTTCATCAATTTTAATTTGTTTGTGAACAAATAAACGGCTACGCGGATTAGTGACGGAGCCGCGGAACAATTTCTTCCTATTATACTGTAGGTGTATTAATTTTTGTAGTGGAAAAATTTAACTTATATCAATAATAGGCGTACAGGATGTACAACTTCGACTATTAGTAGGCCTACAGTCACTGAAGCCGAAAAAAATAGAAATTACAAGTTAAGTGGCTTCTACGAGATTTTTCGCATAGGGGTAGATAAAAAGGTAAGAAAGAATTTCAAAAAAAGTTTACAAAAATTCAGTCGCGGGTTTTCGAAAAAATGGAGGGGGAGGTACAAAAAATTCATTTTTCGTGATTATCTTAAAAAATATTAAATTTATGAGAAAAATACAAAATACCAAAAAGAAAGAGCATAAAAGTCTGCATAAAAAAGTATGTTAACATTTTTTTGTCAGGGCGATAATTTTAGTAGAAAAATTAATTCAAAATCGGCCAAATTTTTCACAAGGTGGATTTTCACATAAAATACATGTTTATTTAATAGACATGCAATTTTTTCAGGAATATAAGTTTAAAAACTCATTATTATTCATTTATGTATATATTATTATGTATAAGTTTTTACTTATTTATTACGCATTATAATAAAAATGTTATTAAAAAATCCACTTTATAAATATATTCAAAAATAGTTTTTCTTCCAATCATTGAAGACTTTGACAATAAAATAACTTTTAAAACACATTTAATATTTATAAAAATTATAAAATTATTTACTTGTAACTTATTATGATTTACAAAATTATTAAAATATCATTTTTTCTTCAATTTTTCGGAATTTTTCACAATTATCAAAGTGGAAAATAACTTTTTAGTACCGGTACATTTATTATTTATTTACAAAATTCAATTATAACAATTATTTTTATAATGATAAATATAGCCTATTTAAAAATCGATTTCTTCTCCAATTTCTTGAAAAGATTCAGAAGTCAAGTCTTCTATTTCTATTTCTCCCTCCTCATACAACAATATTTGAAAAATTTGTGCACAAATTAAATTCACAGTTTCCACAAGCCGACTAACAGTACAATCCACTTTTTCTGCAACTGCATAATTTTCCACAATCTTTTTTGCAATTGCAGAAGATCATTTGCGCTAGAACCGCACCTAATTATAAAATATCAACATTACTAACACAAATCTTAAAACATAAAATTGAACTTCCAGCAAAATACAATATAAATAATAGTATCGAACTCACGGAACATTCAATATCGAACTGCGTTAATTCAATATCTGTATGGCGCATGTACCAGCTCTCCTCGCTCTCCCTAAAATTCTTCAACTTTCAGGGTCTGTTCTTTTTATGCCCATGCACGGATATAAATTCTCACTATGTAGAAGAGAAACCTCAAATGTTGTAGTTTTACGTACAATAGTTACATTTTAATATTTTTTTTTTAGTTTTTAACTATTAATATTAATACGCGCAATGGACATATTTTTACATTTATTAATAAAAGTTACATTTATTTAAATTTAACTAAATTTTAACAATTCTTTTCACCGCAGTCTTATAGAAGACACTTTGACCAATACGTGTTCATAATATTGTTAAAAAATATTTATTTTGAAAATTTCTGTAGAAATTTTAAGTTAAGAAAATGATGTATACTTGCGAACTCAAAAAATTATAAATTTTAAAACTCGCTTATTTTATGCCAATAAACCAATACTAATTTTTATTATTTTTTCAAAGATTTGTAATTTATAATTTTTTTATATGTAAAGTTTATAGCCTATTGTGAAGTTTTTTTTAATGTAAATACATTTGTAATAAATGTTAATATGTTTATGCATTAGTTGAAAAAATAAAAAACAAAAAGGTTATTACTTTATTTTAACTATTTATTAATACTTTAATTATTTTCTTTTCATTTTATGTAATAGTACAAACATTTAGCTTTAAAATGCTTTTTAATTTTTCTCTCTACAACTATTATAACGGATTTTATTAAAATTTGTATGTTGCAGTGTCAGAAAAATTAGCCTTCCCGCTCATCGGGGCGGACACCGACAATGAATTTTTTCTAATATTTCAATTCCATTTTTCTCACAAAGTAGTAATCTGACAAAAAGCATGATAAATAGCTTTTTGTAGAGAATTTAATTCTCTTTAATTTTTGAAATTTGTCTTTTTTTCGTAAATTTGTTATTTTTTAAGATAATCACAAAAAATGAATTTTTTGTACCTTCCCCCTCCCTTTTCTCGAAAACCCGCGACTGAGTTTTTGTAAACTTTTTGTAAAATTGTTTCTCACCATTTTATCTAGCCTTATGCAAAAAATCTCGTAGAAGCCACTTAATTTGAATTTTTTTCCTTCAGTGACTACTACTATGTGGGCCTACTACAAAAATATTTTCCATGTCGGATATAGCCTAATATAGAAGCCATAGCATACATGCAATGGGATAACTGCAGACTTTCCCATTTATGGAAACACAGGGTAAAAATGTGTTTTTATCCTCAGTAAATCAATTTAAAGCATGTTTAAACTTTACTATATTTAATTTTTTTATTAACATACTGTATTTCTTAATTTTATTTTTTCTCGTATATTAGACCTATATGAACAAATTGTAGTGACTATTTCCATGGAATTTTTTGTCAGTCTTGGTTTTTTCATATTCAGTAAGCCTATAAATGGTTTAAACCTATAAATGGTTTAATCTATTTTATGTTTTAATTTTTGTTACAACATTCGCAAATTACTTATGCAGGCTGAAAACATTTTAGTTTCCCTACTACTGCAAATTAAATTTGTTGTAATTAAATAACGTTATAATTTTGTAAAATGTCAAATAGTCTTGTAGAATTAAATATTCTTCACAATTCAGATTAGGCTACAATTTAAAATATATTTTGAATATAGCCTATCTTTAAATTGTACTTGGGCAGGCGTATAATCAGTAAAATAAAATTTAGGAAACAAAACAATATTATGATAGTCGGTAGGCTATAGTTTACTGAATCAGAAACATCCGTAATTTATTGAATCATAAAGAATCATGACTCACAAAAATAAAAAACTGATTCAGAGAAGACGACCCGATTCCGCGACCACAAAATTATTTCATCACCTAGGCGTGCGTTTGTTTCCGATTTTTGTGTCCGCATGTATCGATTCTACGGGAAAGATTACTCAATACCGCGAAATTTCGATTACGTTTTTACCTTTTCCTCTTTGTTCCGATAAGCGAATGACGCGTACATTATCCAAGTTGAGGCACGCACAACAGGAAAATTGTTACGGAAGGTGTATAATAAGTGAGTGAATGAGAGACGGAGAGGCAGCAGCAACAGCAGCAGCAGCAGGCTACGCAACATTCTCCGGTGAAGAGGGAAAGTGGCGGCGCGCGCCCGTGCCGGCGCTGCGCGGCGCACTGGGGGGTACTTGTGTGCGGCTTCCTCGTTACGCACTAACACACCGCCGCGCCTTCCCCTCCGCACAAACACACACACACACACACACGGTACTCTGAAATTACGTTTAAAAAAAGAATACCTCGTTCGTTCCTTCTGTGAAGTTTTTCATCTAATTATACCTTAAGAATATTAATCGCCGACTACGTCAGTAAAGTGATATAAAATTACGTTTTTAAATTATTAATTGTTAAAAAATAAGAGTATTAATCTCGCTCATAACTTGTCTAATTTTAGCCACTGAGGATGCTTCATCGAAGGCCTAAATAGGCGAAAGGACAATTAAACTTGCGTTAATCCTAAAAATAACATGCAATAACTTTACAATTAGGCCTATACTGTTACTGCGCTGTTATTGTTGCAACTGTTATTTTTAATTAACAATAAAGACAACATCTGTCATCATCATCATCATCATCATCATCATCATCATCATCATCATCATCATCATCATCATCATCATCATCATCATCATCAAAAGATTATGATGATAATAACGCAAGATAAAATAAAGATAATTAGGTAACGCAACTAATTTATCTGTTGTGTTTGATATTTTCTCTTGTATTCGTACACAGGTCCTGATGATAACAATAAATATTGTCGAAACGTCGACACAAATAATTTAAAATTTGTGTTATAGGCCTACTTTTTTGACCGATCCTCGCAAATACTTCATCGTTAAAAAAAAAATATAAAAAAGACTTAGGCCTATAGAGATTAATAGAGAATTTAATAAACGGCGAAAGGGCTTACGAGGTCTGTCGGTTGACTAAAAACCATTTTAAATGTTTCGACTTTACGACGTCCCCACGACAAATTTAGGGGAGTCCCAAATCGTGTTACAGTTGACACTTTCGGTAGTGACACGAACTCTGCTAAATTGCTAAATTTGTCCTGAAGACAACAACATTTTTGCCAAAACGTCGGCGTAACAACGCCAGTTGTGCCCAATTGATAACTGAATCTTGCACCGTTTTGTTATTATTAAAGAAACTTCGTTCTTGTTCTGCAGAATGTGTCCGCTTCCGTCCGTCAAGACGTTCTGTCATTTGTCGAATGTGAAAGAACTGTCATTTCTGATTCTTTACGTTTTTACAAACTAATTATTTTATAATATTTTACACGGGTGATTTTATCCATCTCCCGATAGGCAAGTCTATTACCCTAACACAGTTAAAAAAAATCAGTCTCTTCTAAAATTATTTTTAATATATTTTTAAGACTGTAACAGTTTCCAGTCGACTCTACATCTATCAAAAATAGTTGACGCCTGAAATTGGATATTCCCATTTTCTGTGAAACTATTGCGATCGATCTTGCCCGAAATTTCCGTTCAGACTGTAGTAAAAAGTTTACCGGCCTTCGTTTTAAATCAACTTCGCAATGAACAAAATTAATATGACTTGAAAAACAAAATCGAAACTGGAAACAGTCAAGTAGCTAGGACGAGTCATCTTATAATCTAGTTAATTTTAGTTGGAGCCCAACAATTTGTCCGACACTGCTCTTCGTTGTTTGTTTGAAGGCGACAAATGTTTCGTCTTTAACAAAGGACTGACATCGGAAACGCATACGGACAGCGAACTTTACAATTTCGTTTTTCTTGTCCCTCTGTTGCAAACGACACCTAGTTTTACTGAGTGTAATGTTTACTAATAACGCGGAAATCATCGGAATAGGAAGCTGTTATATCAATAAAAACAAGGAAATTTATCAAAACGACTGGAAACACCGCTCGTTCGCCGTTTAAAACAAATATTAACTTAAAAGAAACGCGTTTTATGTAAATCGCATAAAGAGTAAGAAGAAATAGGCTTTAACTACTGATCGTTTAGATAGGCCTACAAATTACGTACACTATTTTAAGGAACATAGCTGTATAGAACTGTATCATAGCGTGGAGGATTTAACGATGGACAAAATTCTGTCCGAAGGAGCTTCAGAAATCTCACACAATGATTTATATCGCAGCCGTTGCTATTTAAATCGATAGCCCTTTAATCGAATTAAAAATATGTTTCGTTAAATCTAAACGGGATAAAAAAAATAAATAAAATGATCAACTCGTTGCGAATAGGTAGGCTACTGTGTCTCCGCCCTCTCTCCTCTGGACCGCTGGTCTTACTCGAACCGACTGTCAAAAAGTCCTCGTGTTATGGCAGACGTTTTAAAAACGCAGTTTAGTATGTTCCTTCGATCCGGGATAACTTTTGAAGAGATTATGATTGAATTAAAACAGCAGATGTCAACGGAAAATAGGCCTACGTGTAGGAAATACAAATTTACTTATAATACCAAGCTTCGTACATACATACACGCGCACATTTACACACACAGTTAGGCTATTTTGCATACAGTAGACTATATATAGACCTATAATAAAAAGCGTGTGGAAGAAACTTGTCTCGGGCGGCTACAGAGAAATCGTCCAGCTGTTGAGGTCAGTCCATTACAGACACATTATGAAGACATTGGCATGTAATTAAAGGTCATTTATTATATAACACTTATATTATGTAATAGGGCTATACATTACCTACCGTACGTCCAGTCTACTTTAATAATGCGCAAACAATTAACTCATTATTTATGGCGCAACTTTGCGAATATAATATACCTCGCGCTTTGCGTAATGCGCGCGCGCATGCGCATTTATGTGAGCAGGTCTTTCCTATATCCTCGTACGTAATACACACGCGCACAATCACACACATTCGCCTAGGAGAGCCTATGATATGAGAACAAACTAAATTCATACACGCATTATAATATATTTATGAATTAGTTATTAGCAATTTTTCTTAAAGGTATGCCTACTTGTAGTAAATAAACAGTCGTAACAATTAAAAGAATAATCGACATAGTAGGGCTATATCTTAATCATTAACAATGTTGTTACTAATTCGACCTACGACCTACTAATACGGTCTATCTCTTTATTAATAAGACGAGAACGTAGTTTTGTTATAGGCGTATTGTGATAACGCAGGCTGTAGGCCTAATCTAAAACTTCCGTTGTTCAGCTTACGACAGTAGCCAATACCGTATGATATCCGCCAACAATGGGAATATCATGGTTACATTGTTTAGAATGTTAACAATTGTTGACGACAACAACAATGAACAGCACAATGAACGACTGCAACCCGTCGTATGCTACTTGGAGTTTCGCTCAGTAACTAAAAATCGGCAAGCAAACAAAATATTGAATTGTGTTTTGTTGTGTAACAGTATTGTCCTTAAGGTGGCGTTCGACCGCTTTGTTGCGTCATTAAGCCTACATGAAACCGTGGTCGCTGCGGACGACGATCACACAAAGAAGGCTCGATCCCGTGACGTTTACGTCAACAACAGTTCACAATTACTCCAGAAATAATGTTCAAACTACAAAATCATAAACTGCTTACGATTAAGAAAAATAAATAAAAATCAAATTTAACGAAACAAAAGAATACATTTAATTAAATAAATAAAATTATTTAATTGTTATTCAAATTGCGCGAGTGCATTCTACATTCGGTGGCGGGTGATTAGCATTGCACAGAAGTAGGCCTACATTCATATATAAGTTACATATAAATAAAATGTATATATATATATATATATATATATACACATACATATAAAGTGTTAGTGATTTATCGTATTTGGCTTCTGTCTCACCTGGTCCAGCGAGGCTGCTTCTCGACGCTGTCGGATGGAGCTTCTGAAGATGTTGGAAGATGTGTGCCGGTGCTTGGTGGCTCAACCCCCACTAGCGGCTGCGGCGCGTGGGAAATGCACAGAAGCCAGGCCACGCCTACGGTCGGTCGGGCCGACCAACCAATCTTCTCCGACCCGTCTCCGTAAGTAATTTACAAGCCGAAGGATGCAAACTGTTTGTTAGGGGCCCTATTATTGAAATGTCTACTATTGCTGCCGCGCTCTCTCCCCCTCCCCCTCCCCCAAACCATCGACGGACCGACTACCGCCTTCACACGGCCTCGTTTCCATCTCCTCCTCTTCACCACCATCGCCATAAAACACCCAGTTTTATTACTAATTTAAAAGAGAGAAAAGAGACACAAAACGTAAGTAACCGTCGACCACACTGTTAAAGAAAAAGAAAAGAAAAGAACAAACCGACGACAAAGACTGGGTGGGCAAAACTCTGAAACAAAATTTAGGGCGTCGTAAAAATAATGATTTCATTTTTACTATTACTATTATTATTTGTCCTCCGCTTTACTACTAAATCTACTTCAATGGCTATAAAAACCGCGTGTTGTTTGTTGTTGATGCTGATGTTGTGTGTTTTTTTTATCTTTCTTTCCGCGCTGCTCACTCAAACGCCCGACACGACAACAACAACAACAACGCACGGTGAATTTGGAAGTCAGCTGGGAGCAAACGTTTTTCGAGCTTCTGTTACTTACCGGACGTCCACGATCACTTCATTCACCTGTGCTTTAGTGGGACTCACAGCAAAGTTATTGGACGCATTATTTAATTTAATTAATAAAGTTTTGTTAGTGGTTATAATCATAAACAGAATTAACACCGTTGCTCATCACTACAGAAAAATTATTCCGATTAGCGCTTTCGAGCTTCACAGCT
This sequence comes from Magicicada septendecula, assembly GCA_034769895.1. Lineage (NCBI taxonomy): Eukaryota > Metazoa > Arthropoda > Insecta > Hemiptera > Cicadidae > Magicicada > Magicicada septendecula. The sequence goes on from CM068372.1 coordinate 391,291,837, forward strand.
CATCATCAGATCGGAAATAACAGTATTCAGTTAAGTTACTAATAGTCAGAAAGGGCGTTTAACTTAAAGCTTGTTTACGAAAATTTGTACGCGCTGTAGGGCACTGAGAGTACCTATACCTACAGAAGTTGTCTAGTTCCATTATTGTTATTTCCGATCTGATGATGAGCTGTGAAGCTTGAAAGCTCTAATCGGAATAGACCTAATTTTTCTATAGTGGTGTGCAACAGTGGTAATTTTGTTCATTATTTAATTGGTAGTCTATTAGACTAATAAATTTCTTAAACAAATTTTTTAACAATACAATATTCCGTGACGTAGGGTAACACGGTAACATCATATTGTTAAAGAAAACTACACCTGTAACTAAAGGTATGAGTTAAATGATAGTCTATAGGCTATCCTGTGTCTGAATAACGAAATTCTTCTTCTACTTCTTCAGGCTGTGGGCCTTACCATCCGTTGCGCATTCCTTGGTCCGACCGTGTTTTCTTCGGTCTCCCAATATTACGCCGTCCTTTTGAATTATAGTCTAAATCAAAATTTATTTTGGTACCCTGTTCTTATGCATCCTTTCAACATAGTCTGTCCAATCCTATCCTATATTGCTTTATCCTTTCGTTTAGGTTGTAAGTTATATTCCAAGGATGTTCCTTCTACCATAATTTCTTAGCCGGTCCCTCCGTGATACTCCTAGTACTGATCGTAAAACTCTCGTTTCACTGGCCTGTATCCGGCTTTGGGTCTTTGCGTTCAGTGTCCAAGTCTCACTGCCGTACAGGCCTCATGGTACTGCCATCACTTTATACAATTTCAAAATAAATAGTAGCCTATCTCTTCTGACCTTTCCATTCAGTGTTTTTCTTATCGTTCCACACACTTGATTAGCCTAAACTTCTCTATTTTTTCTCCACATCTATCTCGCAACATAAGACAAATCACATCCAAGGAATAACGAAATTATTTCTCATCCCTCAGGTGATCCCACCATTGTCTTCTGTAAATTAAAATAATTACATTTATGTCCTTCACTTCGAGTTCTTCTCTGATATCCTTATTCCTCATTCTATCTTGCGATGTACAATTTAAAGTATTTCGAAGAAACTGCATTTCATCACTCTGAATATTGCCGCAATCCTTTTTTGTGATGACCCACGCTTCACTGGCATAAATCAATGTGGGTATTGCAATTGTCTTATAAAATTTAGTCCTTGTGCTGTGTCTTGCTTTATTTCTAAGATTTCTATGACTCGTAACGCAAATAGGCTATTCCTAAATTTATTTAGGCCTATCATAAATATTTAAAATAATTTGTTTCTAAGTTTAGAAATGGAAACAAGAACCCAATCGACCGAAGCAGTGGCGTAGCTAGCCCTGAGTGGGCCCTATATCAAAATTTCTTGGGGGGGCCCTTTTTTGGAAAATAAACAAAAACACTCGCATAAACAAAATATATTTGAAAGTGTCAAAAACAACAATACATAGGTATGTATTAAAAAACTTTATAACTCAAAAAAAATTCTAGTAGTTAAATAGGTACTTTTCTTGCCTTTTTTTCTGCGAACGTATTTATTATAACATCCATAGCTGAAGACGATTTTAGTTTCTCAAGTTCTTCTTTTTCTACGGACAGTATTGATAAGTCCAATAGCCGTTCTTGTCCCATAGAAGTTCTAAGAAAATTTTTAATAAGTTTTAGTTTAGAAAAGCTTCTTTCAGCTGTTGCGATTGTAACCGGAAGGGTCAAAAATAGTAAGCATGCTGTTATAACCTCTGGAAAACTGGAGGCGAGGCTATTGAAATTTATTAACAATAATTCTGCGAGTTCCTTAATGGTATGAATTTTCTGAATTTCAGATTTCAAACAGCTTTTCAAAGCAATTAATTGATCATAGAGATCAACTTTCATGTCATTATCGTATTTACTAGCCAGTTTTGCTGCTTCCTTTTTTATAACTTCGTTTGAAAAGGATAAGAGTTTATCCGGTTGTAAGATTTCGAATATATTACTCAGATCACAGAGGCTCTGAAATCTTTGTTTAGTTTGAGAAATCAATATATCTAGACAGCAATAATACACATTGACTCTGAAGTACGATTCCGGATCTGAAATTCTCTCATCTTCTGATAACTCATCAAAAAAGCGCTTCGTTATCCTTCGTCTTTTATTTTTGAAAACAGGTGTTACATCCCACTCTGTTGCTAGATCTCTGGACTCGTTTAGCAGATCGTTGAATTAATTTTGATTTCTTATTTCTACCAGTCTGCCCAGAAGATTATTTAGCAAAATACTAGCTTTTTGTAAGTCATTATTTTCATGCTGTAGGGCTTTAGAAACAGGGTTGATGATTTCAAATAGCCGAGAAAAAAAGGCGACAAACACTATAAAGTCGTAGATCTCTAACATATTTATTATATTTTTACATTCGTCACGTTCGTCTTTTTTGGTTGAAATTAAATTTAGTTGATATTAAGCTTTCATTACTATTGAATAATTTTTTCTTATAGCGAATAAAGCGTCATTTCTTGAAGACCATCTAGTAGGGCATACTTTTTTAAGAGTAATTTTATATTTTTCAGATGAATCGTTACTCAACATTGCCCAGCGTTTTATGCTATTGCCAAAAAAAGTATATATTATTTCCAAATTGTCTAAAAATTGTGACACTTCGGAAATGTGTTTAGCATCATTTAAAATTAAATTTAATGAGTGTGCTGCACAATGAACGTAATCGGCATTTGGTGCATGCTCTTTTATAAGGGCTTGTAACCCTCCATATACACCCGACATTGCATTTGCTCCATCGTAACCCTGTCCCCTACATTTGGACAAATTAATTCCATATTCTTCAATTGTATTTAAAATTTCAGTTGTAAGTCCTTCTGCAGTACAATCGGCTACTGATGTAAACCCCAAAAAGGACTCGCAGATTTTGATTTGTTTAGGTACATCATAATTTTCTGTTATCGAAATATATCGAAAAACTACAGAAAGTTGGTCAATTTTTGACATATCTTGTGCTGTATCCATAATAATCGCCAGAAATGGAGCTTTTTTAATTTCCAAAACAATATTTTCCCTAACTTTGGTTCCAAGCAAATTAGTAATCTCATTTTGAATCGTGGAGCTTAAATAATTTATTTCACCCTTTGGTTTTAAAAGAAGTTCTTTTAAAACAGGATCATAATTAGATAATAAGTGTAAAATTGACATGAAATTTCCAGATTTGGAATCATGGCCTCTTAAAGGTAAATTGCACGACGCTAAAGTAATTATAACATTAATTAGACGATGCAATACATTTCGCCAGAAAGGAAATTTACTGTTGATTTCACTTTCCAAATAAATATCAATTGTATTTCCTTGAAACCAATTATTATAAGATAGAGCCGAGTTAATATGCTGCTGTGAGTTTTCATGGTCAGTAATACTTTGTGTAAAATTGCTTCTAACGGAAACACAATTAACCCATGTGCAGGAATACGATTTGCTTTGATGATCTGCTAACAGCCAACAGAAGTGGCAGTATGCTTTGTTTAAAATAATGGAATAACATAACCATGGCCTTAAAATTTTTATACCAGCCTTATTTAAATATGAGTAATGAAAGTTTGAAAAACATCACTTTGTTTCTGGATCCTTTGGAAACGGTCCTTGAGGTTTAAATGGGCCCAATTTGAAAATTATTTTTCTTTCGTATTCTGTAAGGCTGTCACAAAAATTTCCACTATCCGAAGAAGACATATTATTAGATTCTTCATATTTCTCAGAATCTTCGTTATGCATTTCTTCTATTTCTGGAGGCTCTGATAGACCATGTGCTTCAGAAGAATCTAAAAATCCAATTAAATTAAATTACTTTATATTCTGAGCCATCAGCTAACCTACAAATAATATTTTAGCTAACACTTACCAAGATTTACGTCTTCAGAATTAGAAGAAAAAAATGTACTGGATTCTTCAAATTCTATTGTACTTGAAAAATTAGATACACTGGGTTCAGATACTCCAGGAGAATCTATAACATAAAATGTTTATTTTCAAAAATAAGTACTTATGTGTGCAATATTTTTTTCAAACCTCATACATAATCATAATACCATGCATAAAATCAAATATATTATTACCTATATTAATTTGTAGTAATTAACCAGAAAATAACATAAACTGAAAATCTCTATATGAATCACCTATCGTCCTTTCAAAATTGATGTTTTGGCCTCTATATCGATAATAATGTTCACCACGTTTATTATTTAAAAAAAATATTTCATGTACAAACACGGCCCCGTTACAGTTTTATTATAGGCCTATGTATAGATTTCAAATAATGTACATGTAGATACCTACTTACCATTACAATCCAAATCAGTCACACTACTTGACTGCTGAAAAAATGACGAAATATTTGGCAAATTTTTAGAACTATCTTCTTTTTTCTGTTTAATTTTTCTTTAAAAGCGCCACTGGGGTAAGCTCTCTTTCTTTCGCTCATATTTTTGACAATTCACTGCACAAATAATCACAACGTAATCAATTGCGTGTACAGATTGAAGTGAAAAAATTAAAAAACATGTAAAGATTGTTTACACCACTCATTCACGCAAACAAAGAACGGGACTTCCCCCGGCAGAGACATCATTTGTCCTTGTTGCCACAGACTATAAACTATTCGCGAACTCAAGCGACGTAGCTGCCACCTATCGAGATCGTCGAGAACTAACGGAATGGTATTTAGGGTGCGTTCAGAGTTCAGACGGAATAATATAGAGTTGTGGCGGAGTGTTTTATTATTCATTCATTAGGGCTCTCTTATCAATAAGACTATGGATAACATTTTACAAATTTTTGCTTACACATGTTGGGGCCCCTGTAGCTCGGGGGCCCTGTATCATTGATACACCTGCTACAGCGGTAGCTACACCCCTGGACCGAAGTATGTCGAGACCTGGGTCTATTGTTAACTGACGGAGCAGAAGCAAGAACGGACACAGAGCAGCAACCACAAGACAGACGCAAGTCGCTGAGATGCGAATGTCAAGAAGAATACGGTCCAAGTTGTAAAATAATGATTTCATCATCATCATTATCATCTACCCCAAGGATTAAGGTCCAACGTCCGTTCCGGCCCAGACGATTCACCATGTTCTTGGCCGTCCTCTTGCAACGTAATCCAGCACCCACCTCGCTATGTCAGTTGATGGTTGTCCCCGTAGGTGGGCCATCAGTGTCTGTCTATGTTCTTTTATTTTACTACAAAGATTATATACCTAATATCTACAGCCTATTCTTCTTGTGGTCGATAAACGTATAGACTATACAGTGCCAGCTCGCAGAAACCTCATTTCCACAACTTCTATACACTGGCAGTCCTTAGTTACAATCCACGTTTCATATCCATAGAGAAAAGCAGGTACTTCAATCACTTTATAAATTATAGATTAATAGAATCACCTGAGATCCGTCGTCTGACTTCGTTTTTTGCATTAAAATGACGCGTTTCGGGACATAGTTCCATCTTCAGATATAAATCACTCAGTCGAGGTCGTTAATTGTTAAAATCACAACGAAAACATTTTATACTCACACACGTGCGCACCCTTGGAAGGCCGATCGGATACTCAAAGGGTGCGCACCCATACGGACGTGTGTGAGAATAAAATATTTGTAATGTGATTTTAACAATGAACGATCTCGACTGAGCGATTTAGGCCTATATCTGAATATGGAACTATGTCCCGAAACGCGTCATTTTAACGCGAAAACGATGTCACACGACGGATCTCAGGTGATTATATTAATTTATAAATAAAAAACTGACTTATACCAATAACAATAGGCCTATGTAGCCTATGTCAAACTTTATATTTCAGAAGCTTATCTTTGTGAGTTTTATTTTTTAGAGTGCTTATAATTTTTTGCTGTCAATTTCATGTAGGTTAGTTTTCCAACTGTAAAAATGTCCTTTTTAGCATATTTTCATATAGACGTCTAATTCAGTATCGAATTTTGGAGAACACCCTGTATGGAATCCCCATCGGATAGTAGACCTACTCGTATAAAATTTTAAATTAAACAAATATAAATATAAATTAACAAATAAACAAATAGAACAATCATAAATTAGTGGAAGTTGGGATAGGCCTACACGAATTGCGAACATCTGAACACAAATCACTTAACTGAATTACATTCAAAGGAACAAAGAAATATAACTGTCAAAACCAGAATACATTTTGTGTTTTTAATTTCTTATCAGTATGGCCTATAGGTTATAGGTTACATCTACGAGCCGAATATTCTATTATTTAAATTTCCACAAAAAACACCTTTTTAGAAAAATCAAAATATTTCCTTTTTAAAAGAAAATCTTGTATAATAAATTGGTAATTTCTTCTTCATTGTCGAGGCAGAGACGTTGTGATATTTTTCCAACGTAGACATCAAAACGCAAAAGATGTCACAACAATAACGCGCTCAAGTACAGGCCTGGTGTAAAACTATAGGAAACACTTTGTTGCCTTATGTTTTTCCACGAAAAATATTTCATTATTGTTCACAAAACAATAACATCGGGTCTGTCAATTGTAGTCCTACGTTTAAAGTTAAACACAAACACCCCTCCGGTAGTTGGCAGCCTAGGGGCCCACTAACTCTAAATCCGGCCCGGGTCCAATTGTTTCGGCAGCTATTAAGTTATTATCAGCGTGACTGATTGTTAAAATAACAGTCGCACTAATTTTACTAGGAAAATTAATGATGTTTATTTCAAACTTTCAGCATTCTCAATTTCTACTGATTTAGGCGTATATTGAAATATTTTTAAAAATGTTTTCTTACAGAAATGCTCATCGTCTTTGTACCAGCAGTGGCGCGACGCGGGTCCCATGGTTTCATTGCTTAACATTATGATTAGGCGCTACCTCTTAGTCGGGGTCGTCTGCCTGGTAACGATACATCACTACCCTATCACTGTCCTCACAGATAGGCTTTCCAACTACCGGTACATCCGGTAAAACACACCCATTCTATCAAGAAGGCTGTAGGCAGGTAGGTTATTTCGAAATCATGTTTCTAAAACTAATCTTCTGGAGTACATTTTTCACCTTCCGTAAAGATTTTCTCAAAGCCCACAAGTGCAGGACCTAATAGTAGCCTAATGAAACGTTCATAGATTTATACAATTTGACTTCACATCGCCACTTACACTATATGGTACTCATTTCTGTATGATAAAAAAATCCATTTCGTAGGTCTGTGCCTGTTCACACAAAGAATAATTCTGCCTCTTCTGGAAATATATGAAACGAATCGAATCTGTTTTGCTCTAATCGTATCCTTCCGCAACGTACAGTCCTCCACGGTTCTTGGCATGGGCGTAACTGGGGGGGGGGGCAGAGTAAAGCTTTATAAATTCAAGTGTATAGTGAGACTATCTATATTATAAAATTAATAAAACATATTATATACAAAATTAGAAAGTTTAGCAATAATTCTTAGTTAGTAAACGAGGGACAATTTCATTTTTTAATGATCAACACACCTATCTTCATAAGTTGTACTTCCAGTTATGTTTATCTAGAACAAATATACTGTAGGCCTATAAACATAAATAATTTCAATTCTTCCAATTTTTATATACCCAGTTTTCGTAAACGCATCCTCTTCATTAGGCACATTGTCAGCAAATGCTCGGCAGTAGTAGCAGTAACCCGAATCATTCACAACACAAAGAAATTTTCAAATTGCCAGTCAGGCAGCTTTCAAAGAAATTAAGCAGTGTTACTAATTTGCGTTTCTTATCTCCCATTTCTCAGAACTTAGGAACACAAAAAACCAAACCATTCACAACAATAACGAATTAAGAAAGAGACAAGCAATGTGTACTTTAACGGACTACGTACACGACCGAGTAACAGACCGTACTTATATCAGTAATCATTAACAAATAACAGTTCCAAACGGCCGTATTTTAAGATTCGTGAACAAAGCCATCGACGTCTTGCACAGTAAGCCAGCTTTGTTCATACTGCCGAGTCTGTTACCCCTACCATACCGCTCTCTTTTACACTGGCCTGTAGTGTTATGAAATTCTGCTGAACTGAAAACAGCGATAATTTCAAATCAAACAGTAAACAATCTGAGCACAGAGATGATGACTCAGAAGAATATGTGTGACAAAGAGAGGAAAGTAAAGAGAGCAAATTCTTAGAAGTACAGCTGCGCTTATTATTTCATTACGGTGTTCCAAAACAAGTCTTTGATTGTGTAAACGGGGGCTCATTGTATTCCAGTTAATTAGGTCTCTAGAGTTTGTTTTGTTTTTCGAACAGAAATATTATTTTGACGTATATCATTCAAATCTGTCAAACATTCCTCTTACAAGTTTTTTCGAAAGAAATAAGAATAATAAATTTATGGCAACTAGTTGTCTGATAACAGTAGGCTACAGACGTTGATAAATAGTGCTTACTGTGCTCGCAAGCATGGAAACTGTCTCCTGTTTGACTATTTGTTAGTTTTTACTTATAACAACTGGAAACAAAATTTTATAATGCTCGGAACATTGGGGTGCCCCCCTTGCCCCTCCCAAGTTACACCTATGGTTCTTGACCTCCTACAGACTCATCTCTGTTAATCGCTGCTGCAGTCAATCGTGTTACACACGCTATTTATTATCATTGCATCCTATTTTTTCTCTCTCTCTCTCTCTCTCTCAAATCTCCCAACTTCTTTAAAGTTTATCCACGGGTCATTTTCCTTCTACAGATTTAATCCAACACGCTTTATCAATAAAGCGTTTTGGACGGTTTTCTGGAGTAATCCATTCTTATTTCACCTCACGTATACCTTCTGAATTTTTTTCAGTTTCATATATCAATGCTCTTCAGATAATGTCAATTCTCTTCGCTCTTCACACGTACCTCTTCTTCTTTAGTAAAACTGTTCGAGAGGTTTCAACTGGATGCTTACCATCTTTTTCGGTCCTGTGCATCTGTATTTATTTGTCTATAATTTCTTACGTGTATGCTATCGTCAACTATTCCTTCGTCCCCGCCCTCTCTATCCTTCCACCTTTCCCTCTACGATCTTTAGTTGTAGACAGGCTCCTCGCAATATAGGCCTACCTATATGCCCAAGCAAGATGTTTTCCCTTTCTTATTAGCCTACCATCAGTAGTTTTCTTTTCTCTCTTGTTCTCGTCAATACATCATCGTTTCACATTCTGTCAGTACGTTTCACCTTCATCATTCTTCACCACAACCAGGGGCGTATTGACGGGAGGGACGAACAGGACAGGACCCCCCCCCCCAGAGAGTCGAAAAAGTTGACGAATTTTCTTAATCCCTAAATTTTTAGGTTGATTTATTTTACTTTTTCCAGCTGTGTGCGCTAATATAGCAATAGCTCTTTTTTAAAGATACAAAGAGGTTGCACAGTACACACAGTATTAGGGTAGGCCTATACGTTTGAAATATAAAGCATAGGAAAATCAGTTTAGTCAATAAATATCTGTTAAAAAGTTTCAATAACGCTTATTTATATTGTGTTATTAGTGTTTACTTTAGTGGGACTGATTTCAGAATGTTATCACACGTTTTTCAGCCACTTAAACATAGTAATATTGATTAGTCTTCCTAGTCTTCCTCGAACCCTCCCCCCCAAGCCAAATTCTAGACACGCCACTGACCACAACCACACTTCAAAGCTCTCTAGGTACTCCAACGCTTCTTCAGACGTCCCACACCTCTCCCTCCTTTCGGCTTCTAATGCAACAGCTGTTTGGAGATGCGATGCGGCAGTCGTCCTTTCGGTTAAGATATTCAACCATTTTAGTCGATATTGGCCAATCCTGTCGAGTATACTCATAACATTCAGTTCCTGCCGTACGTTGACATTTCTTTTACGATCTTGGAGAGTAGGTAATATCTTGCCATGTGCCAGAGAAATCTCATTTCGGTCGCTTGGGATTCCATGTGAAAGTCCAATTCTCAGACCCATAGTGAATTGTGGAGAAGGCCATTGCCTTGTAGAACTTCGGGCGAATTTCTTCCTCGTTGATTTTAGAGTCCCCCTGATGATCCCACACATACGGTTGAACTTGTACAGCTTCTTCACCACATCATTAGGCCTATCTGTAATATAAGCTACATTACAGCCCAGATACTGACCTGTTGCAGAACAGTACCGTCACAATACCAGTATACTCTGCTGCTTGCCTGAGAAATATCATTTCGGCCTCTGTGGAAAATATAAGCCTATATCAAATTATCAATAAAGTTAGGTGTTATTTTATAGGCTAAATATCACGTAAACACAATTTTTGTTTATTTTTGTTTTACTGTTGTTCCATTACAATTTGCGTATTGGTTATCGTCATCTTCATGCTACGTTTTCCTGAAAACGACGACCGATTATGCGTCAAACGTTAAACGTAAAAAAATGTTAAAAATACGGTAAGTGTAATTAATTACATAGGCCTAATGAGATATCGTAACCGGATTGCAGACTTGAGGGTTAAAACTGGTATTCAGTCACAAACAATAGGCCTATAATTAGGCCTATGCTTAAAAGAGTTATTTTATTTCGCTACTCTGGACCAGAACTAACCTATGTCTAAATTCAAGAGCTTTTTGTTTTTATGACCATTAGGGTACATTCTCTCATTGTGTGTCCATAAAGCGCAAAAGTAAGTTACTGTAAGCACACCCTTAAAAATTACAATTTATTTTACGTAGAACCGAATTAACCTATATCCATAGTCATAAATTAACTTGGTGGAGAAGTAGCCTATGTACACTTAATTTAAAAAAAAAATTAATGATCGTAAAATTTATTACAAAGTGGGTAATAAGTACAACATGCAAAGTGGGTTATAAAACGTATGGCAATGTTTCTTGGAGAAACTATAGACAAATTAAACTTTCAAATTGCTCTCCTTTTGGACATAAATGTGTTTTTGAACTTAGGCTAGTTCTGCTCCAAGTAACGATTTGTTTACAACTACTACAGTACTACTGGCGTAAGTTAGGTCTTCTCCAGGGCGGGGGGGGGTTGTTGAGACTAACTTAAAGGTTCGTTCCCTCCTCCAATTTCCCCAGGGCAAATGAGAAATTTAGAATTCTTCCCGTATACGGTAATTTTATAAATATTCCTACATATAAATTTTTTGCATTTCAAACCTTTTTTTGAGTAAACCAAGTAAGTTTTTTTGTAGTAAAGTGTTGAAAACCGGTTCAAACTTCAAATTATTTATTTTGATTATTAATTGTTATTCCCAGTAAAGGTAAAATATCTCATGTCATTAGGGGATTTAATTCACAATATGTAGGCCTACCTTATCTTAATAAATCTGTGAAAATAAGTCTTTCTGAAACTACGGATTCACTACCCCTTCGCAATTTAATTTAAGGATGGCGTAACAAGATTGTTTTAAGCAACTTATACTTTGTATTAAAGTAGGCCTATTATTTGTATAAAATCCAGCAATAACATTTCTCGATTTTCCTAATTAAAATCACGAAACTGTCAGTTTACTAATTCACATATGCAAAGACGACAGTTCAAACCATAGAGATATTAAACTGGAGGAGTCATGACGTAAACAACCCTGTAAGTGGAAGTGTGCCTGGGCGATAGAGATGAAGGTAGATTAATACGCTCTGCCTTCGTTTTCTAGCGCATGCGTAATTGGTTCTTCAAGGCTGCACATACGTAGGCCTATATTATTTACCAAATGTTGAGTGACTGTCAATATTAAGAAAACTCATCATCATCATCATTACCACTCCAATGACTAGCCTTAGACCTGTTCCGGAACACATCTCCTCCTCGGTCTATGGACATCTTTTTCCCAGTAGGGTGATAACCCGAGGCAGCCACAGGTAGACGGATATCAGGCATGCGATTCAAGTGTTCACACCATCTCCTTCTGTGGTCTTCAATTCTCTGGTGCAATGATACAATGTGTAAATCGCGTCTAATATCCTCATACCTTCTCCGATCCAAGAGAGAACAACCTTGCGTCCCTCTTAAAAATTTCATTTCGGGTTCCTGAATCCTCTGCACGTCCCTTTTACCAAGAGTCCACGTCTCAGTAGTATACAGGAATGTGGGGACAGCCACATTTTTATAAAATTTCATTCGGGTATCCTTCCGTGCTTTTTGTTAGAAAAAAATATTAAGTAAACTCTGTTTTATTAATTTACAAGTAGACGTGCTGTAATTCCATTCATTTTTACAAGTATTCATAAGCCTTATTTTAACTATTAAAATATAACACATAGACCTAAGTCTTAATTTAATGTTTTTTTTATCGATGTAATTTTACCTGATACACGTTTCACTGAATCAGTCTGTATAGTCAGAGGTATCTATATAAATTAACCAGTAATCTATTTTATTTCGGCTTCTATAAAAATTAACGAATAATCGATTTTATTTTGATTTAAATTTTCGACTCTTGTAGAGTTTGTTTACATTTTCAGCTGTTTTTGACAGTTATATTAAAAAATATTTAATTTTATAATTTTTTTATTTTTAAAAGTTTATAATTTCAAATAAAACGTTTGAATTGTTTTTGTTTGAATTTGTTCTTTAATTAGCAAATTATTGTTAGTGTTATTATTATTATTGTGTTTTGTATATATTGAGACTTTCTGAAATAAGCCTATTCATTTTGTGACGTTTTTTGTATGTTTTTAATTAATTCTGAATCTCTGGAAATTGATGTTTATCATTTAAACATTGTGTGGCTAATTCGACTTGAAAACATTCGGTTTTAAAAACGCATTGCCGTGTGGAAGGCACCAACCTATTGAGTAGCTTTTACTTCATCTCGCCTACGTAAACGTTATTGCAATCCGGACACATCTGTTTTGTAGTATAGGCCTATATGCCGTTATTACTGTGGATGTTGGATTTAGTTTTAGGTTTTATTTTATTAAAAACTATACTATTTGTGTTACAAGACATTTTAAAATTTGTATCTGTTAACAGATTAGGCCTACTTAGTATTCGCGTTAGGCCTATATGCTATTTACGTAATATTTAAAGGTCGTAATTTCATATACTCTCATTATTAGATGGATTTCTAGATGTAGTTTTATTAGATATTTGTTTATTATATTTTGTATTCTAATTTATTGATAGTTTTTATTTTGTATCCATTTTCAATTGCTATCTGTTTGACAATAGCCTTTCTTTCTTTGTTTCTCTCTTTGTCATTTAATGGGATTCTAAGTGTTCGGGTAGGCCTATATTAAGGAATTAAATTATTGGTACATTTTATGTTGGCATGGATGATTAGAATTATTTGGAATTATTGAATTAGTTTGAGAAGGTTTTCTGCATGTGGAATATTCAAAACATGTTTCTTTCTGATTATTGTTAAGTTTAAGTAATTTAATTTATTATTATATTTTTCTTCTAATGTGATTTTATTTTCAACTGTAAATTTTTTAAAGAGCATAATATACACTAAATGTTTATCCTCTTATTTTATAATATAGGAACACATAGTCTACAGTGTCTTCAACACAGGGGCGGATCCAGCAAGCAATTTAGGGGAGAGGAAATAGTTGTTTTGGGGGGGGTATGAAAAGTTGGGCTATTTCTTGAAGGTTTAAAGTACAAATGACAGGAATCAGTGAATATAAAAATACAGTATGTTATTTATCAGCACAAGACATGGCAAGACTAAATGTAATAGGCCTACCAAAAGAGGAATGGATTACACGTTACCAGCAGCTCTGGTATAACCCTACAAAAGAAGATATCTTCGGGAAATCAGATACGACCGGTGTAGATCCTCTTGATTGAGAGAAATGCAAAACACATTGAAGAAAACAAGCAAATAGAAAACCACCCGGTCTAGACGATGTTAATTCCGAAATGATAAAATATGGAGGCCTCTTCCTGCATCTACGAATGTTACACCTTTTTAACATGTGCTGGACTAGTTATGAAATCCCAGATGAATGGAAAACTGCTAAAGTCATATCTTTGTTTAAAAAAGGTGAAAGAAACAAGACAGAAAATTATAGAGGTATCAGTCTGAAATGCTGCTTACAAGCATTACAGCAGAATTATACATGAAAGGCTTAGAACTATATCTGAAACTATATTGCTTGAAGAGCAAGCAGGATTCCGTAAAGGACGATCATGCACTGACTATGTTTTCAGTTTAAGGCAGATAATACAACAGCGTAGGGAATTCAATTTAGAGACGCACATAGCCTTCATAGATTACCTAAAGGCGTTTGATCGTATCCACCGAGACAAACTCTGGCACACAATGGAGAAACGAGCATATCCAATGCATTTGATTAGAACGGTACAAGCCCTTTATAAAAACACTAAAATTATAATTGATACTGGAACCGGCAAAGAGCTAACATCAGAAATTATGACCAATCAAGGTGTCAGACAAGGATGCACTTTATCGCCTACACTGTTCAATATGTATATATAGATGACCTCGTGCGAGAATGGAAAAAAGTGTTCCTCTAGGTATACAGATTAGCCGACACGAGTTCGGCCTAAACACTATGCTGTTTGCCGATGATCAATTCGTAATCCAAGATAGTGAGGATACATTACAACTGGCTATCCACAAACTAAATCTGTTATCAAAAGGTTATAATTTGAACATTTCAATAAAAAAAACTAAGACCATGGCATTCCTAGGGAAAGATTCGATTCGGACAAAAATTGTAATTGAAAATAAAATTTTAGAACAAGTATCACATTTCAATTGCCTAGGGTGTGATATTACATACGAACGATATTCTTAATAAAACAAACAATTTCCAAAGAATATATGGGACATTACGGAGAACACTCAAAAGAAAGACCACGAAAGAAACACAAATAAAATTCTATAAGATGATGACAGTCCCCATGCTATTATACGGGTCCGAATTATGGGCACCAAGAAAGAAAGATTATAGACAGATGGAAACGTCTGAAATGAAGTATCTCAGATCTGTGAAAGGTTGTATAAGATTAGATCACACAAAGAACGAAGATATAAGACAGAAATTAAAAGTACAACCAATAACGGAACTAGCGAAAAACTATTTAAAAAAGATGGAAAGAGCATGTTATGCGCATGTCTCCAGAAAGAATTCCAAGAAAAATCCTGAATTATAAGCCAACCCGAAGAAGAAATGTTGGCAGTCGGAGACGGAGATGGTGAAGCCGGAACAGGCAACCTGCCTAATCCTGCACAGATAGATGATGATGATGATTTATCAGCACAATAAGTTTATTAGCGTACAAGTATAAAATCGTATCTCTGTTTGTCAGTTCGTTTTTCTTTTAATAATATTCGCTGACAGTTTAAAATACACACTACTCATTTGTGGTGTGTGGCTAACAAAAAGTAACGATCGGTTAGGTACAGTTACAATTTTGAGTAATTTTAGAATAAAACCATGAAACTACATAAAGTGAAATGACTTTTTGTAAAATATTCACAATCACAAAACCATTCTTCGATCACTAAACTACGAAAAACTTTCGTCCGAAGTGACCATTTTAGGGGAAGGATTTCAGGGTGACCGTTTGATTTGGGGAGGGGGGATTTCAGGGTGACCGTTTGATTTGGGGAGGGGGGATTTCAACGTCTGCTTCAACGTAACGTAACATCACATCCGAATGAGTCGTTGGGGTTCACATAGCAAGGTCATCTGTTTGGTGGTAGGGTAGGCCTATAGTTTTTTATTGTATTGAAAATATAAGTAGTATAAAATAAACTAAGAGAAGTAATTATTAGGCCTACTTGATAACATGTGTAGTCTATAATAGGCCTATATACAAATCCTACAAGAAATGTCAAGAGTTCCCTACAAAGAAACGATGTAGGCCTATATACAGGGTCAGGTTAGAAACGCGTGGTGTCCTATGGTGTCATCAGATTGGTGCCCCTCCCCCCCGATTCAAAATTCAACCTCTTATCCATTATTTACATTGACAAATGGCATACAGACTTTCGAAAGTTAACAATTATTTGATTAAACTCTCAAATTACAACAAATATTTAGCAAAATAATGATTACAAAGAGCATAGAAGTACTTAGACGTACGGTTAGAAAATACTAATCGACCACTTTCTTCTTGATTTTGCCTTAACGAAGTCTTGTACAATTTCTTCTAAATCAAGCGATCCTATCTATCTTGCTTTCAATATTCAACTTTGCTAACGAAGATAATCTCTCATCTCCCATAGATGAACTCAACATATCTTTAGTGCGTTTTAATACAGAAAATGATCTTTCAGATTCGCAGTTAGCTATTGAAAACGTCAAAAGCAGATAAGCAACGTAGAATATATTCGGAAATACATCAATCACTTTACAATTAATAATCCAGTCTAATACTTTGAGCGGACAAACTGTAGTACCATGGAATCTATCATCTTTATTCGAACTATTTGAAAAAAACCTCTTTTTGTCCGGCCGGCTTTCGTCGAGTGCGCACTCGCATCACATAAATACTTATATGTTTGGTTTTCGATTTTGTGATTTTGATGTTTTAATTTTTAACGACCTCATTGAGTGATTTAAATTTTAGTATATATTCTGATGACGAGACATATGTCTTGAAACGCGTAAATTATATTCATTGCGTTAAATACATGTGATCACGATACAGGAAATAAGGTCAATATATTTATTATTAGTCATTATAAGTGGCCTGGATAACGACAGACATGTTACTCTTTCTTACAATTTTGTTCGTGGCACATAGTTTTTTTTCACATTTATTATCTTCAAAAAACCTTTTTGATTTAGGGCTGGATGGTGCCCCCTCTTACAGGTGAGGCCCCGGTACCCGGTGCTGCAGCATACCCTACTGTTATGGATAATCCTCCACTGTGTATATAGGCCTGCAGTATAGGCTATTTACTCATATATTTGTGTTCATGTAGTAACATGTCTTTATTTAGGTAGGGTGTTATTTTACCCATATTTGTTAATTTTGGTAGAGTGTGTTTGTTTTTTGCAATAACTTAAGTTGTAAAAAACAGTTGGTGTAAGATGTAGACCTAGTGAGTACATAGGCCTATGGGTAACGGGGGTGTAGCTACCGGGTGGATAGACTGACAAATGCACGGGGGCCCACCTTCTTTTTTTACAGTGAGAAAACTGAGGTTTCTCCAAACATTACGAAACGTACTTCGTAGGCTTACACGGCCGGAGTCGATGTTGTTAAAATTCCTTCCCGGGCTGTTTGGCCGTCGTCCACTGTTTTTCTCGGCAGTGCCATCGACTTCCATCTTCAGTGTAATCTACCACCTTACGTTAGCGTAACTCGATTTTACACTGAAGATGGCAGTAGATGCCACTGCCGAAACGTCTCTATCTGTAGAAAACAATGGACCACTGCCAAACAGCCTGGGAAGGAATTTTAACAACAAAAATTACGAAGTTGTTTTCCAATAGACAGACATCGAGTCGACCTTGGGGGGTAATTTAATTTACACAAAATGGTTTCTGTGTAAATTGTATTTGGCTAACTAAGCAAACATTACTTATCCGCCTAGTGAAATTTGTAGAATCGGCGCCGTTTACAAGAAGTTTTAAAATTTTTACTGGGTTACGTTAGAGCAGTCCGTAGCTAGGAAGTTGGACTTCCACGAAGTTGCAGATCACTTTGCTGAGACCAAAGCCAGACGGAAGGACTTAAAATATTATTATTAGCGGGGGTCCTACAGTCTATGCAGCATCCCGCATTTCGATCGCCATTTCTCCCTATCTTTCCAGTCATCGTCTTCAATAGCTCGATCTCTCATGCTTTTCCTAATTCCTGTTCTCCATTGTGTTGTCAGTCTTCCTTTTCTTCTGCTGTTTCGTGGTGTGTAAGTCAATGGTTTCTTTGGCCATCGCTTCTCTTCCATCCTCATTACGTGACCATACCATAGCAACTGTCTGGATTCTATTCTTTCTGCTGTTGTAAATATGCGCCCTGTTTTTTCTTATATCTTCGTTTCTACCATATTGCATTCTAGAAATATTACACGCTCTTCTTAAGAAGTCCGTTTCCACAGTTTCTATCATCTTTTTCTCTTTATCTGAAAGTTGCCAGCATTCGCAGCCATAAGTTAAAATCGGCTCCACAATAGTTGTGTAGATTGTCAGTTTAGTTTGAAGTTTCATTTTGTTCGACCAAAGTAATGAGTTTATACTCGGGTAATAGCCCGTTTAAAAAGGGTAATAGTCTTTTTACCCTGTGGTATCCTATTTTTGATGTAATTGTTTGTTGTTCCATCTTCTGAAATAATGCTTCCCAAATATTTGAATTCGCTACACTTTCCGATTCTATGGATTTGCAGATCTGGGTCTTCTTCTTGCATGTCTCCTATTTTCAGATATTCTGTTTTAGTAGTGTTTATGTTAGACCCCATTTCTCGTACTCCTCTTTCAATTTTCTAAACTTTTAAAATGTGGCATGAAAAATGTTACATTCAAAATATTGAACTAGAAATAAATAATATGAGGAAATTCTGTTTCCATATAATTGTGTTTTCATTTGTTATGTATTTCTAATATTCCTCACATATAGATTAGGCCTCTCCCAGAGGTGAGCGACAGGTCTCTCCGATCGTCATACTTCATCATCTCGACGTTAGCTTGGTGCTCCACTACTGAGCCTGTTTCGGCTAGTAACAGACCAGTAGATTCAATAGGCATGGAAATTATTCGAACATTATAAAACATGTCAGGACAAAGAGTTGCACGAGACAAGATCGTTTGCACAATGAGGATATTAGAGAAGAGCTACAGGTATTCTCCATAAATGATAAAATCCAAACTTATCGCAGGGAATGGTTACAGCATCTGGACAGAATGGAGGATGGACGACGACTACCTAAGGTTGCGTTTCGATAGAAACCCTTTGAAACAAGAGATGTAGGAAGACCGAGAGCGTGATGGAAAAATAATCTGTGAAGACGGAACAGGCAAAGTGCCTATTCCGTGAGGTGCAGAAGAAGAAGTAAGGACAACTATCTATAGAACTCGAAGGGCAGCCAGCTTGAAAATTTTTCAGGGGCCCCTGAGCCTCCAGTTACGCC
Organism: Magicicada septendecula; assembly: GCA_034769895.1. NCBI lineage: Eukaryota > Metazoa > Arthropoda > Insecta > Hemiptera > Cicadidae > Magicicada > Magicicada septendecula. Next base: position 391,310,916 of record CM068372.1, read on the forward strand.
ACTGATGGGGAATAATATTAAAACTATTAGTGTGTCGAATTCATAGCCTATACGGTAGGTTGGGGAAAGGTACCGTGATGTTTTTCCAAGTGATCAAAGACATAAAAAAAGTCCCGCTATATTTTTTTACCATCACAGTAATACAGTGTAATGTCTTCAGCGTGTATTATTTATAATAGTTCATGTCTACATGTCTGCAGAATGTAGTAAAGGCAGTTACATAAAAGAGTCTACATTTCGCCATGTTACCCCAACCTTGGTGTAAAATGGCAAAACATGTCGGTAATAAGGTTTTAATAGCCTAATAAAAAGACGCATGACAACGTGATAAGTATATTATTTTACTGTAAAATGAAATACTAAAATGTCAAATAAGTAAGGAAAAGAATTTATTAAACTGCACTTAACATAATTTCATACATATTCTAAGAAATTAAATACATTATAAAATATCGATTAGTTACATAGCCTACATAAGTATTGTCTAAACTACCTTAGATTAAATGAAAGAAAATTTAACGTGTTAAGTTATGATCGATCTTGGAATAGTAGTAATTTTTAATTATTAAAATAGAAAAAAAAATAATTGAACGAACGAAGCGAGTTCTCAGTTTTGACTCGACCGTTTGGCGTTTGTCTGTCTGTCTACCTCTCTATTTGATGTAATGCGATTTTTGTAAAACTTGGCATGCGTGTCCACACTCTTATCCTACTGAACTCTATTGTTTTTTATATTGATTCCTTCAAAAATGCGGGGGTAGAAGACAAACTGTAGGGGCTCAAAATTGTAAAAACATCGCAAAAATCCGTGTGGCGTACCAAATTAAAGGGAATTTAAACCACGATCTCAATATGTATTGATTTTTTTTTTTTTTTTCAAAAGTTTTGGACGTCAGGCCCACAAAGTTGGTGAAAATTTCGATAAAATGGCTAAAATTCATGTGGGGCATCAAATTAAAGAGGATTTTAACTAACATCTGAATGTAGTGGAAAGTTTTTGAAATTTCAAAATTTTGAGACATCAGGACCCAAAAAAAAAGACATAAAAAACTTGAAAAAATTGTGAACATCCAACAGCGTGTCAGACTAAAAGAACGTTTCGAATTTTTAGTTTTTGTTATATGATTGTGGCTCTACAATTGTTATATTACTAAAAAAAATAGTAGAGAAATTGGTATTTTTGGATTTTTTTCTATAATTGAAAAATTATCTAATATCGAAATTTATGTAATAATAAATATACTTCATTCAAAATAGTGAGCGAATTCCGCAGGTCAGGGAGCTTGCTAGTAGTAATGAATAGACTCGTAGTAGGCGTATTATTAGCAGTTCTGGGGACATATTAGTGGACTAGTATTATTATTAGTAATAGTAGATTCCCTTAAGTTTGAAAAGTAAAAGTGTGTGTGTGTGTGTGTGTGTGTGTGTCTATTACATTCATATCTTCCCATATTTATAGTTGTGTATTTTTTATTATTAATAATAAATAACATTTTTTACAAGAATATATTATAGTTTATATTTCTTGTATATAGGCCTATATACAATGTTTCAATAATCTGAACTATCATCATCAGAATATATTCAAAATATATAGTCTATACAAATAACACATGTGAATTTATGGAAAACTGAAATTAAAGGTTTTCAAGTGCATGATAAATCATAAAGATGATTTTGAAGGTTAATTTTTATTATTAACAGAGTTCTTTATTTATTACATAACTGTTAAAGAAAAAAAAACAAAAAGAGGAAATGTCCATAAAATGTCGTTTTTGAAACACTTTGAAACGTCATTAAGACTTGGACTATTTTATAAAAATTGGCGAGAGGTTAATAATAAAACTACCCAAGTCCAAGTTTTAAATAATTTAAAGGACGATATTTTTTATGCATTTCTATTTTCCTTTTTATTTTCAACTGCTATGTAATCAATAAAAAATTCTTTGAAAACCGTTAATTTCAGTGTTCCGTAAATTCACCTGAGCGACTTGGGTAGATTTACCAATAACCCCGCGATATACGTCTGGCCTATACTAATTAATAGGTTATATATTATATATATTAATAAGTAGGCCTTATATACTCTTAGGTCTCTCTCTCTCTCTCTCTCTCTCTCTCTCTCTCTCTCTCTCTCTCTCTCTCTCTCTCTCTCTCTCTCTCTCTCTCTTACTATTTATATATATTCATAAATGCTCAAATTTTTCTTGTTATAAAGTTACTTATATTTTATATCATTATTAATAATAAAATTTTTTAGAAGAATATATATTATTTTGTAAATTACATATATATGTTTTGATAGTAATTAAAATATAATCATCAGATGTTAATTAATAAATAAAAATTATTTTAAATCAATTTTTCAAACAGTCGTTTTACGTATATGTAGACTAATTTAATAAAATAATAAATATTTATAATATATTTTACAATAAATTATATTACATATTTCATATACACATATAAAAACATTAAATTTTGTCTACATATAAAACAACTGTTTTGAACATTTGATTAAAAAAATTTTTGAATTTAAATCTGATGAAAATGGTTGGATTACCATCGAAACATATGCAATTTACAAAATAAAACATATTCATGTAAAAAGTTGTAATAATAATAATAATAATAATACAATATATACATATAATATAATAATAATAAATAACAAGATCCAAAATTAAGAAGGCTGAGGATGGGAACAATAAGTTTCCCGAAACATGTTCCACATAAGGGAAAAAACATCTTGAGGTAAAGTAATTATATATATATTAACAATATAATATTATATATAGGACTACACAATGAGAGAGATTACACACACGCGCACGCACACACACACACACACACACACACACACACACACACACACAGGCATGTATACGGTGGTGCGCGCGCGCGTGTGTGAGGTGTAGTGCAGTGCAGTGTCGGGAGACCACCTCCTACGACGACAACGACGAGACCGGGTAACAACAAGTCTGGTCAGTCACAGATCAAGATAATTATCAAACCCGAGCCGGCGGTGATGAGAATCCGTCACTGTGGCTGCTTTCGGAAGGCTGGCTCCCCCCGATTGTATCGCCCGACTCTATTATACGGACCTACCCACGGTGTGTTGTTGGAAGTCCCGCACCGTACAGTACCGTAGGTAGGTGACCCCGTGATTTATGGTGCGACGAGTTTTGTTTCAACACTCACACACTCACGGCGGCGCTAGATACAGTCAAACTATCGCGCGGCGCGCTGTCCACAATACTACTAAATCGCATCGTAAACGACAATCCTGTTCTCTTTACACTTTACGAGTTTGCTGTATATCACCTTCTGAGAGAGAGACTCCAGTAGCTCTACCACTGAAGTACTCTAAATACGTCAAGGCGTTACTACTGACCGTATCTATTAAAAATAAATTTAAATAATAACTTAAAATTTTAATTTAATAATTAAAATAAATAAATATAAATATTTAATAAACAACCACTCGGTATGGTTGCACAGATACCTTTTACTTTCCTGACAATTGTTGCGCTAGTTACGGCAGCTTCAAAGGTTAGATTTGAAATGACAGATTTGAAATGTAGGCTATGTTATGTGGGGGAGGGGTGGGCGTACTGTATGACCAAGGAGGCAACTGGAAAATCCCAGATAGAAGATTTAACAAAGCTGCGTAAAAATGTCCACTGTCTACTGTTTGGCCAACTATACCAAGTGTTTACCTATTAACTCAAGTACCTTATTAATAAAACGTTTTGCCAAGTGCCGAGCGATTAATCTATAAGTGTAATAGGCCTACTTGAAATTTCACTAAAAGATACGTTAACATTTGCCTTAGGATAAGTATATGTTACACCTATCTTATACGTAGCCTACAGGTATACAGATGTATTGCAAAAATACATTGGTCAAACTTTGAACCTATGTGAACTTTGTATTTTAAAATGCCGCATTGCGGTGCGTGTAGTGACGTCACGTTTTTGTCTGCTATCTGCTGCCGGTCTTGAGACAGGCTGACAGCAGTCAAAATTAAATCAGTTCCTTGCAAGACTCCGTTCAGGCAACACGCCTTGTTCGCCAGCCGCGGCTACATAAAGTTTTTCAATATTTAATACTAATAGCATGATCATCATGCACTAATTTTACTTAGACGATCTCGGGTTATACATACTGTCATGTACGCCAATATTTTATTTCTATCCTAATTCTCCGGCACTTATGCCGCGTTAAAAACTGCACGCGCCATCAATTATGTCTCTTACCTTTCAATAAACAATCATTTCTAGTTAATTTTCAATAAAACATTATTTCAAGAATATACAGTCCGCTTCATTTCATTCACACCAGCACCTCAATAAGCGTTCCTAAGACTAACTCAAGATTACATCGAGAGCGTCTTAGACGCAACAACATATATTTGCATATTTGCCCAGGGCGGTATGTTTAACATATAATTAGCACAGCAAGTATAAGGAACAGTTTTAGACAGTTTTGTGCAAGAAAATGCGGGAATTGACAAAATCTGACCTGTCGAAAAACGTACAACTGCCGCCGCGTAAGATACAGCATGTGTGTGTTTGTGTGTGTGAGCCAGCTGTGACCTGTTTTGAACGACGCGATGGGGTGATGTGCTACGAATTGTTTGTTCCAATTATTCAGGTCTTAACAGGATTATAATAAACTAATTACTTGTGTTAAACCTGTACGCAAAGACTTACGCCAATTATAAAGACACCGTTACATTAAGGGATTTTTAACGAGTATGGTAATGTAAAATTTATTTCCGAAGGTGCAAATTAATGATGCTATTTAATTAATATTAATTACTAGTGTAATTAAAGAGTAATTAATATGTGTGGTATATGTGAATGACCAGAGAAAAATTACGCAAACAATGAGATCGCTCATGTGACGAGTATGTTCATAAGTTCGCGATAATTAACCAAAAAGTGAGTGTAATAAAAAGGACGATCTGGAGGGAACTGACCATCTCTGACCTGTCGAAAGTAGGACTGTTCCTGTCAAATCGCCACCAGTATAAATACCACTGGCAATTTTGGGCGATCACACACTCGGACTCAACAAATCTACAGAGGGCGTTACGCTGCCCGTTTGCAGATCGACATGGACACACACACACACTACCACACCCACACCAAGACGTAAGGAGGAATTCTGGAGCATCAAGAACAACAACACTTAGAGACGACGACCACAGCAGCAGAATAACCATCATCAACATCATCATACTCTCAGGATTCTGGACACACACACACACACACACACACACACACACACACACACACACACGCAACGGTAACGGCGATATACGCAGGTGATACAAAAACAATTATATTTTATTGTGAAGAGAGCTCTCGAAAAGAACTTAAATATGAATATAATAATTAGAGTTTTAAGATTAAATAATACTTAGATAAGAGAGTAATAACAAGACTTAGAAAAGAAATATCAATCTTTTGTCGTATTTTTTTTTGTCAGTATAAGTCCATAATAGATTGGAAGTAAATGTAACATCATATTTATTTTTGTTTATAGTAACAATAAATTCATTCTTGAAACTTAATATTATTTTGTTTGTAACTGAGTTGCTATCAGTATTTAAAGGTTGAGTTAATTTCAGACACACAGAAATAAAAAGAAGTTAAATAACTTGTTTAACATGTTTGTTTAGTCAATAAGATTATATGGGTGTTTATTTGTGTGGTATGTTATGAATAGCCTTGCAGGTTACAGTATATGTGTAAAACTTATAAAGGTAAATATTTATGTGTCTAATGTTTGAAATTTTAATATTGAAATATTTTTTTCTGTTAATTAATAAATCTTAGAATGATTATTTGAAACGATTTTAAATGATTTATTTCATGTCAACAACATCTCACTCCTCTTTAAAAACTATTTAATTATTGTGCAACTACATATACTTAACGCAACGAGAGAAACAAATCCTGCTACCTGGCCGGTGTAATACATAGGCCTATTTAGTTGCGTTGAGTACATGGTAATATATTTGTATAATTGTTGTAACGTTGCAATATATTAAAACTTTGTGATCATCAGCTAAAAATGTGTCACCGCCCCACCAGTTCTAGAAAAATAAGTGTGTAGTTTATTTCATCACAGAAATTTGGGTTTTGGAATTTTACCCGAATGAATTTTTTTTAACTGTGGCTGTCCCCACTTTCCTCTATGCTAGTGAGACATGGACTCTAGGTAAAAGGGACGTGCAGAGGATTCAGGCAGCCGAAATGAAATTTCTAAGAGGGACGCAAGGTTGTTCTCTCTTGGATCGGCGAAGGTACGAGGATATTAGACGCGATTTACACATTGTATCATTGCACAAGAAGACTGAAGACCACAGAAGGAGATGGTGTGAACACTTGAGCCGCATGCCTGATATCCGTCTCCCTGTGGCTGCCTCGGGTTATCACCCTACTGGGAAGAGAGATGTCGGTAGAGCGAGGAGGAGATGGGTTCCGGAACAGGTAAAAGGCCTACTCCTTGTAGTGGTGATGATGATGATAATTAATCACAGAAATTTACTATACTTATCGAATCCTGTAAAAAACAAGAATAAGATCTTAAATTTGTGTAAAAATGAAGATAAATATTTGAACATAAAAACGCAGGTGTTGAAACATGTTCTCAGATTCTTCTTTAGTCTTGCAGAAGGTTTCAACCGAATGTTTTCCTCTGTTCTGTAAATCTGTCTCTGTCCGTCTACAGCGAATTCCGTTTCTGATATGCGTAACTTTCCGTATCAAGCGCTCCAACCTTACTCCTTCCCCGCCGTCTGTTTCGTTCCACATTTTCCTCGACGATCCTCACCTGCAGACAGTTTCTACGCAATATATTCCCCAACCAAGGCGTTTGTCTCTTTCTTATTTGGTTCAGCAGTTTTCTTTCTTTGTCAATACTTAATCGTTCCTCATTCTATCAGTCCTTTTCACCTTAATTGTCCTTTGCCACAACAACATTTATAATCTCTCTAGATACCTTTCTTTTTCTTTGTGATGGTTCATGTTTCACTCCCGTATAAAACAACACTGCACACTACAAACAGAACTTCGCAGTTGTCAAGTTATGGACACTGAAAATTTTATCGGAAATCGTAATTTCTGGAATTTAGTTAAACACTGTATTATTGTTCTGTATTAGTAGCTTTTATTTGTGTGAAAACTCAAAAATGCCGCGCGGCATTTGTTGAGTTTTGTTTGTGAAACCTAAACCATCCGGACACGTTTTGTTATGTGTGTGGTGAGTTGACTTTTAAACTTCAAAGGCGGAACTTTACCCCTTTAATAAAAAAGTCCTATCAACTTTATTTTGGTTGCAAGGTAGGAGATCAGGACAAGAGTTGGGCCCCCCATATTTGTTGTGTTACTTGTTCAAGGCTTTAACGGGGTGGGCAAACGGCTCTCGCCATATGCCATTTGCAGTTCTCATGGTGTGGAGAGAGTCAAAAGATCATTCTTCCGACTGTTATTTTTGTTTAACAAATACAACGGGAATAACAAGTAAGTCGAAACACACTTTGAAATATCCCAATATACCTTCAGCGATTCAACCTGTTCTCCACAGTGATGATCTCCCAATACCAAATCACCCGGTATCAATCGATATAAATGAAAATCCAAGCTCTGAAGAGGATCAGAATGAAGATCACTCTGATCGACATGATCCAAGTTTTGAAGTTTCTAACGAACCTCATTTATTGACACAAGGAGACCTAAATGATTTAGTGCGTGATTTACATTTATCCAAAAATTAGGCAGAACTTTTGGGATCACGACTAAAAGGGTGGAACCTTCTTGATCGCGGAACTAAGGTATGCTACTTTAAAAATCGTCAAGAGTATTTCAAGAACTTTTTTTCTCAAGAAGGGGATTTTGTGTACAGTAATGATATTTTATCAGTGATGGATACTCTAGGACATTCTCATAGCCCAGAGGAATGGCGTTTGTTTATTGATTCGTCTAATGCTAGCCTAAAAGCTGTCCTTCTTCACAATGAAAACAAATTTCCATCAGTTCCACTAGCACATGCTATTAATATGAAAGAAACTTATGAAAATATGAAGATTATTCTAGACAAGATAATGTATGAAAATTCAATTGGAACATATGTGGAGACCTTAAGGCGATCGCTATGCTGCTAGGTTTACAGACTGGATACACCAAATTTTGCTGCTTTTTATGTGAGTGGGACAGCAGAGATCGCAAAAGTCATTTCAAAAAGAAGATATGGCCTTCACGTAAATCTCTCACACCTGATGAAAAAATGTTATGAATGCTCATTTAGTGGATCCCAAAAAGATCTATCTTCCACCTCTTCATATCAAATTAGGTTTGATAAACATTTTTTGAAGGCAATGGACAGAAATGGAAGAGGTTTTATGTATTTGAAGGAAAAGTTCCCCAGAATTAGTGATGCAAAAATTAAAGAAGGAATTTTCGTAGGACCACAAATAAGAGAACTAATAAAAGATGAAAATTTTGAAGGACGGTTGAATGACTTAGAAAAACGTGCACGGATTTCTTTCAAGAATGTAGTGACTCAATTTTTAGGCAACAACAAGTATGACAACTACAGGGATCTAGTAAATCAGCTGCTGAAAGCATATGAACATTTAAGCTGCAGTATGTCTCTTAAGATCCACTTTCTTCACTCTCACTTGGATTTCTTTCCGGAAAACCTGGGATCCGTAAGCGATGAACACGGTGAACGCTTTCATCAAGACATTTCAAGCATGGAAAAAAGGTATCAAGGGAAGTGGAGCTCAAATATGTTAACAGATTACTGCTGGACTCTCAAAAGGGATGTTCCTGATGCAAAATACTCCAGGAAATCTTCAACTAACACCTTTTAGGTACTTTGAACATTGATTAATTTCTTTACTGTAAATGTTATTAATGTAAAATATTTACCTAGCTGTCACACGAAACCCTTACGTGATAGAGAAAAATGGTTGGCATTTTTTAATTCAGTGCAAAAAATACTATATAGATCACCCAATAAAGTCTTTTGGACAAAAAAAAGATTTTTGATAGACCAGTGTTATTAAAGATTAATAATCATCTTCAAGGATGGTTTGTTCCGGTCTCAAACAGGGAAAGATTATACCTGGTCACTCCAGGGCTTCCTCGGACGTCTCACACATCTCCGTCCCCTCGACTTATAGTTCCATAGTTGTTTAGGGATGCGCCAGTCATCCATTCGACAAAGATTTCCCCACCAATTCAACCGATTCTGGACAATCCTGTCGAGTGTACTCATAATATTCAGTTCCTGCCGTAATTATTGTAATTGTATCCTTGTAATTGGACTACACTTTTTTATTGTTGGGTACAAGGAATATTTTTCAAAATCCTGTTGATTTGTATACTCGTATTATTATTAAATTCATACGGTAGTAAATCCTTATTATTATTGCGAATATTGTATTGATTAACTAAAGAATAAATTTCCATGATAAAAAAAATCTCTTCTGTGGCTGTGCAATGATTTGCAGCACCTCATCCGGCTTCACGGTCTTCTACAAAGCTCTTCATGGCCGTGTAGCTGGGACAGCCAGTGTCCTCCAATGTCTGGTTGGTGTACACCAGCATAAGCCCGTCCTTGGCATTCTCCCCTCCACCGTGTAGGCTGTCATGGCTCTGGAGGTGCCCTATCCAGGTGTAAGGTTTCCCACAAGCACGGCTTTGCTTCCTCCGTACTCTACACTTCCTCGTTTGTTACTTTTACCACCCAAACACACGTAACACTAAAACTCAGATACCGCTACGTCAGCGTCTGGAACAACAGAACAACAGTCGATTCAGAAGTGGATTGTCGCAGCCGGTAATGATTCTCGCAGCCGGAGTCGAAACGTCTGACATTTCAAGACAAGGACCATTGCTCGATAGCTCGGTCGTTCTGACTACTATATTCTTGAAGCTCACAACAGTGGGCATGTCCTAATGTCTGAAGAATGGTGACGATGTTGATGGCCTCAGGAAGGAAGAAGACGAAGTAGATGGTGCAGACGTACGGTAGACAAAACAGTGGCAAGCAAACAACTGACAGGGAAGATACTCAAATTAGAAAAGGACGGTGAATGCAGAATGGATACAGGAAACAGCAAACCTTGTACGGCATTTGAAGTTAAAAGAAATGGATTCCTACGTTGGGTTCACTACTACCATCAGGAAACCAAAAAGCGTGTAAAGAATGGTGCTATAGCTCTTCATAAAATCCGACAAAATTTCGAATACAACCATTGGCTGGAAAGGTTATGCTAACTCTCTTTTGGGATGAACGAGAAGTAACTTTGAAACACTACACACCCAGAGGAGAAACAGTCATCAGTGCAACGTGTGCAGATTTTCTCAAGAACCATCTACGTCCAGCTATTATAAGGTCCAAACGACGTGGACTTCAGAGTATTGGTGCTTTGTTCCAACATGACAACGATCGACCCCACATAGTACTCGTGCAACATTTGCAACCTTCCAAGATCTGAAATTCGAGTGTACACAGCCTCCACTATATTCTCCAGACCTCGCGCCTAGTAGTTTTCGTCCGTTTTGTCCACCCAAAGAGGCGATAGTTTTGTCCACTCAACCTACATAATTTTTTTCTAGAGGTATAGAACACTCTAAAACAGTGGCGGATCCACCCAATCAATTTGTGGGGGGGGGGAGTTGCCTTTAAAGGAGAATACAAAAAATTGGGCCATTTTTTAGTGGTCTAAAGTATAGGCGTAAATGATTGGAGTAATTGAAGAAGATATAGGCCTAAATGATAGGAGCAAATGAAGATATAGGCTTAAACACAGTATGTTAATACCAACATAATAAGTTTATTAATGTACAACTATGTGTACGTGTCAGTTCATTGTTCTTTCAATAATATGCACTTACGGTTTAAAATACACACTACTAATTTAAGTTATGTAGGCCTATCAAACAAAAACTAACATGGTGGTAATGTACACTTACAATTTAAAGTAGGCCTAATTTTAGAGTAAAACCACGAATCTTCGTAACGTGATACGAATTTTGTATCATATTCACAATCACAAAACCATTCACAATCACAAGACGAAACAAATTTCGTCTGAAGTGACCATTTGGGGGGGGGGGATTTTCCCCGTTCCCCGTGGATCCGCGCCTGCCCTAGAAGGGCTTTGGACCACTTCCAAAGCGATAGAACACTTGTATAATACGTCGCGAATAACATGTTGGAAAATGATGTAGGTATATAAGTGTGCAGGTCTACCTGTACTCTTTAATAAATTAGAAGATAAGAACTATTTAATGTTTTCGTTTCACTCGTCCTCGTGCATCGAGTGCTTTGCCTATTCTTTGGCTTGCCATCTTCAGTAACAAAGATCATGTGATGCGTTTGGCAGTGATTAGTAAGCGTGGTCAATAACCGGAAAACCGCGTAATGCAAATGAAGACCGGCACTCAAGTAACAGTTACTGTAGGCTATTATATTCTTACGACAGTCTCCGGATCGTCGTATGGGACAGTGGAAAACAAAATACTGAAATCAATGAAGTCACTAATCACCAGCTTTAATTAATCACAAATAACAGTTTGCAACCAACTTATTCAAAAGATTATACTCGTACAGTAATTCGAATTCAACTTGTCCACACGCAATAATAATCTCAACCAATAGAGTCCCGCACAATAATCACTTTTCACTAATAACCACTTAAACAACATAAACTGAAACTAAGCGGCAGACGTTCCCTATTTATAGCCTACGAGGTTCCATAATATGCGTGATGGATGGATGATGCACGGGCGTCTTGCGCCCTAATTTGTTTGCGTTGTCCAAGCCTAGGCCTGATGAACGCCAGGTGCCAACGGGTCAGCGCGGTCGTTTACTCTGCACAAGGGTGTTATGTTGCAGTCCGCGGGTCCATGATAAATTACATGGCCACCACGGGGGCAAGCTTGAGCTTTTGCTTCAGCCAATTGTCCCGCCTAGGCGCGACACCATGGTCCCTTAGTGACGCACTGGCGAGGACAAGAGGCTCGAGGGCCCTAGGGCGTCGGCCGAAACAGTGAGGAATGACTCCGAGACAGCCAGCACCCGCGAGGAAGGCATTTGCACAACCTCGCGGGAGCCCTTGTCCCGGATCACAGCCCTGCCGAGTCGGCAAAGCCGATGCTAGATAATATGCGTCCTTAACAAGCACTCGAAAACTCTAGAGGTACTTATGTGTTACCTTGGCAGAAACACGCATCTGCTGGGCTAGCCGAGAAACGCGTAGCCTAGAACACACTCCATTGTTCTAGAACGTATTGACGAAAGCATCAGACACATTACCAATGATTACTGCTCGTACGATTCAGGGGCGTAAGTAGAAGCTGGTGCTGAGTGGTGGGATGACATTAGCTTCTGGAGAAGGCTGAGACTAACTTGAAGATGAGACCCCCATTTTTGCCAGGAAAAATGAGGAATTCAAGATTCTTCCCGTATAATTTTATAAAAACGATTTAAAAATTCTTTACGTGTCAACGTTTCTGAGTAAACCAACATGAAGTATAAGAGTTGAAAATAATATGGAAAAGCACTGATTTCTAAATAGTCTATCTCGATTAATTGTAATTCAGATTAGAGGTAACAATTTTCACGACATTAAGAATTATTTTAATTATAATATATTTTCTTAATACAACTAATGAAAATGAGTCTTCCTGAAGATATTTTGAAAACCCTGTTTTATTATCTCCTTCGTACTTTAATTTAAGGATGTTTTCCGAAGAACTTTTTAATCAGCTTATAAGGTTTGTTTTAAAGTAAGCTACTTTATTTTTATGTAAAATCTCATACTCGATTTTCCGAATTAAAGTCATGAAACTGTTAGTTTAGGCTACTTATATAACGACGACGGTTCAAACCGTAGAGATATTAGACTAGAGGAGTCATGACACGGACAACTCTGTCACGGAAGTGTGTTTGGGCAAAAAGATAAAAGTAGATTAATAGGCCCTTCCTTCGTTTTCTGCATCCTGCAGAATTGGGTGTTTTTATTTTTATTTAGGTTGCAAATACGTACGTTATTTACCAAATTTTGAGTGATTGTCACTATTAAGAAAACTGTAATTTCATTTCTTTAATATACAAATATTGTAAATTCTTTTATTTCTACAATTATTTATAAGGCTAACTTTAACACACTCGTCTGGTTTACGTTAAATGGTTATGAAATTTTGCTGAGATTTTTAATTGTTCTGGAGAGGCGACTGATCCCCCTGACACCCCACTGATCTCCCCGTATAGTGACGCCACTGTCATGTTCAACATAAGCACGGAGTACATCTGCGTTTAGATGTCAATGACATTGGCCGTGTAAAGGCTAACGGCTTCTGACACCGCCAACCTTGTCATGTCGTCGTCGTCGGCGTTCATTGTTAGAATCGAAACCACTACACGCCAGCGTTAACGTTGTACACGCGCTCTGGTGGGCGTATGCCATAATACTACAGTAAATTGTACAAAAAGAAAACTGAGAATTTTTTTCTGTATTAAGCATTTGGCAGAAAAGGACCAAGCTATAGAGACGGACTGTCTCCGATAAGCGAGATGACATTGTGTATTTTGCTGCGCCTAAATTCCAAACGAAACAGCTTCAAAAATATTCAGCTTTCTCTCACTGATCGTAAAATGCTTATGGAAAATGAAATCAACGACAAAGTTAGTGACAGATACACGACACGACTTTAAATTCTTTCAAACGCATTGGCCATATACCTCTTGGCAACGATCAGCGAACACGGAGAATCAAAATCGTCAGGCCACTGGTCTTATACCCCTTGATCTCAATGCAAGACACTACAAACATTAAGAAATTAATTATAAATATATCTGCATTTAATATTACTGTTATATTAGTTTATACAAACTAAACTGCTCAGGATGTAACAAATTCTACATAGACCAGACAGGACCCAGCTTCAAACAAAGATACATTGAACACACAAAGGCACTATACTCCACTACAGAATCCACCTTTCCAAACCACCTCACTAAGGCAGACCACACGTACACAAACATAAACAACTAGGTGGAAATTCTACACGTAGGCCTACACATAAAAGGCCGAAAACTAGACACTCTTAAACAACTAGAAACACAAAAATGCACTGAAACAACATTCTAAACGAACGTACACAATTCAGATCACACATAATATTTGAACATATTACATAACACACACACAACATCGATCTTTTGAATGACGGCGCCGCCACCAAAGAAAGAGGACAGACAGCGCTCTTAGCGGGGGCCTCTGAAGAAGTTCCAACAGAGCGAAAACAGGTTTAGGCTATCAGGTAAAAGTTTATCATTTTTTACCAATAAAAAATTAGTGACCTGAGTCAGTAGTGATATATTTATAATTAATTATCAATGGACACGTCGTGGACAACAAAATCCGGAAATTAGGAAATTGAATAAAATTGTTAAAGGCTGCACACGAAGAGATACACTCTACAATGAAGACTTTCGTAAAGAGTTGAAGGTTTCTAATATCCAAGATCGTATTGCGGAGAACAAAGAGAGATGAATTGCTCATATGAATAGGATGTCAGATGGTAGACAATACAACCCTCTTGGCCAGCGAAGTATAGGAAGATCTAGAAAGCGTTGGTGAAGTGTATCCATTCGTTTAGGACTAAAACAGGTGATTCGCCTAGTCCCTGACAGAAGAAGAAGAAGAAGGAGGAGGAGGAGGAGAAGAAGAAGAAGAAGAAGAAGAAGAAGAAGAAGAAGGGGGAGGAGGAGGAGGAGGAGGAGGAGGAGGAGGAGGAGGAGGAGGAGAAGCAGAGGAAGAAGAAGAAGAAGAAGAAGAAGAAGAAGAAGGAGGAGGAGGAGGAGGAGGAGGAGGAGGAGGAGAGGAAGAAGAGGAAGAAGAGGAAGAAGAAGAAGAAGAAGAAGAAGAAGAAGAAGAAGAAGAAGAAGAAGAAGAAGAAGAAGAAGAAGAAGAAGAAGAAGAAGAAGAAGGCTAAAACTGTGGTAAGCACGCACTGTTACCAGATCAGTTGTAAGTTATAAGATTCCTGTAGGCCTAATCATATATCGTATTGCCTCTTTATAAACAGATTATACGATTTCTTTTGTACTGAATTTAAGTTTTATTACAATCTACCCAGAAAAGATGATCAGTAATATTAACGATCTATTGAGAAATGACCGAGGCATCGTGTGACAAATATAATTCTATAAGGTGATGGCAGTCCCCATGCTATTGTACGGGTCCGAATCATGGGCACCAAGAAATAAAGATTATAGACAGATGGAAACGTCTGAAATGAAATATCTTAGATTTGTTAAAGGTTGTATAAGGTTAGATCATATAAAGAACGAAGATATAAGACAGGAATTAAAAGTACAACCAGTAACGGAACTAGCGAAAAACTATTAAAAAAAAGATGGAAAGAGCATGTTATGCGCATGTCTCCAGAAAGAATTCCAAGAAAAATCCTGAATTATAAGCCAACCGGAAGAAGAAATGTTGGCAGACCGAGACGGAGATGGTGAACCCGAATCAGGCAACCTGCCTAATCCTGGACAGATAGATGATGATAATGATTGAAAAATGACGCGCAAGACGCGCTTCCAGTGAATCACGACCATTACAGTCAAGTGCCACAGCAAATACACTTTATAAATTATTTAATATTTATAACTATTTTATCATCAAGATATATTATTTCCTTACTTGGAACATGTTTCGGGAATCAAGTATTTTCCCCATCCTCAGCAATCTTAGTTTTGGACCTTGTTGAATATTTGTGTTCTGGTTGGTTGTTGCTTTCTTTTGGCTTTTGGTAGTTTACATTGGTATTATTGTGTGTGGTGTGGTATATATTTGATTTTTGAGTTTTTTCTATGTTGAGTATTTTGAAAATTGTGTCGTGTTTTGTGTTGACTTGTATATTTGATCGGATATTAGTTTGTCTTGTGTTTTGTGTTTAAATATTTGTAAATTTTCCCAAATATTCATTATTGTTCCTTTGTGTGGTATATATGTTTTATCAGCGCCATGTTGGTTATGTCTGGGAATTCATGTCCTGTAATATTATAATTATAAATTGTATGCTTTAGAAATTTTTAAATAAATACACTGCAAGTAGGTTTATTTTCACCTTACGCACGTTTCACAGAAATTATTCTGTCTCTGCAGAGTTTTGTTTGAATTGTAATTGAATGTTTCGCTTAAAATCATTTTATAGCGGATTCACTATATTCACTACATTCTACATTGTAGCGGATTCACTACATTGCACAATAAGAATTCACTGGATTGTAAGCGAAACATTCAACTACAACTCAAACAAACCTCTGAAAATACAGAATAATTTCTGTGAAACGTGCGTAAGGTGAAAATAAACCTACTTGCAGTGTAGGCCTATTTATTTGAAGTTATCACATGGGAGACCTGCAGGACACTCAACGTGTTACTTACAAAGAAATAATGGACTTTATAAATTGTATATTGTTTTGAAATAGTCACAACACCTAACAGAACTTGTCTGCTAAGTCACAGGGTTTGAATCTTTTCAGTCTACTCACTTCACCACCGGTAGACTGTGGAGATCCTTGGCGATGATGTTGGTATGGATTTTCAGCCTTTGCTGTAATAGGCGCTTCGTCGCTTTGCCTCTCCTACGACTGAAAGCATTTGTAGGTCTCTCTGGATTACACGGTTGGACACATACCGTGGGGCATTTGTTACGGTTCTCAGTGCTCTCTATGTTCTGGAAGCACTGGAGTATTCCAAGGCTGGAGTTACTAGTCATTCTCCACAGTTGTATGCCATAAGTACAGAGATATTTTAGAATAGTTTTGTAAATTAACAGTTTGTCTTCCAATACCTTCTACATAAATGAATAAGGAAAAACAATTATCTCATATTCGAAAGCGGTCTTTCCTTAAACGTGCCGATGAAACTTCATGTCCATTGCATGGATTCGTGGAATCCCGTCGCGGTTTTTACATACCAGGCGCTTGACCCGTACAAAACAATCTACTACTATTGATTTCCGCTTATAGTTTCATTCGCGACGTGTTCGACAGCTTTATAGTCAGATTAGTATCAAAATCAAAAGGAACGTTAAAGTCCATAAAGCCTATATGCCTACATTGGAAGCCAAACTGCCGCTCCATCAACCTAATAAATAGACCTCACATGTACTATTATTTTTACCAGACTGTTTCATATGTACATTTCCAATTCCAGTATCACTTAGGAGCAGTGGTTACATGGTTACAATACTGTAAGCACATCTCTATTGTAATCATAAAATCTCGTAAAAGTAAAAGTAGGTAAGTGCTCTCGTAAGTAGTCTCGTAAATCTCTTGCAATCGTAAAAGTAGTGTTGTCATGACAGCACATTAAATGGTTGAAATCGGCGCGAAGATATGAGTAAACAGTACAAAATATAAAAAAAATGATGTGTCGTGGGACACACGCCAGAAGTAAGAACTTCAGTGTAGAGTGAATTGATTCAACTTGTAAAAGGTTGCTCGGATGTATTTGGATGTATTTCTATAAAAAATTAAGATTCAAACAAGAGTGAACGGATAATTAAATGAGACGAGGGCATAGTAGTGTTTATATGTATTTTATTATAAACAATAGATATTTACAATCATATCATATATTATTTCCAATATCCTACATGCATATACAAACAATATGTAACAAATAATTTTTGAATGTAACAATATGATTTACACAATATTTAGTCGAAAAATAAAATGTGATATGCGATTTCTTATAATGTGATTTATTTTCTTTTGGTCAACCATACGAAATATATAAGCCCTCAAAATTAAGCACAGTCTGTTACTAAGTGACCAATTACGTTTCCATTCAATACGACTTCAAAACAAAACATTATACGACAAGGCTTTGAATGTACAAAGTAGGCCTACAAAGGTCCTCAATGCGTCTCCCATATAACCAGTCCAACGTCCAACCAGGAGTGATCGAGTAACGTTGTCAAGGTGCGCACCAGACATCGCGACGCGTGCCTGTAAATTGTGATGTATTATTTGGTTTCGATGTTTTTTAACTAATTTCATTTTAATGCCAGCTCCCTTTTGAAGGAACGATAATCTGGCGATGGAACATATGTTTGGAAACGGGTAGGCTAATATAGCTACGCTGAAAGCAGAAATCACAAGACGGATAAGGGTAATTATTTACTATTACGGACATCAGAGGGCCACATCTTGTGAATACTGGTTTGGCAATCTCGATGTGTCCTAGTTGGATTCTCACTTTGCTTCAACTTGTCTTGGGTAAGATTTATTTAAAATGTCTCACGAGTATTTTTAGCGAACAGTTGATCATTCGGAGTGCGGAAATCGGGTCAGTTAGTCTACTCGAACGAAGGAACAAAACCCGAGTGACATCGAAGACAAGCACGTACAACTGTACAGATGTTATCAAGTATTATAATAAGTTTAATGCATTCTGTAAAGTCATCAGAAATTTTACCGGACAGTGGATAATTCGGTGTGCGGAAATAGGGTCAGTTACGCGAATTTTCTGATGCCAAAACTAGAAAACGGCCATTTTAGAGAGTTCACCTTATTTGCAGTAACACTTGTGACTTGAAAAAATAATTGCCAAGTATTGTTTTCAGCAACGACAAATTTTTTTTTCGGTATATAAGTTTACTGTATATTATAAAGTACTGTAATAGATTTAATGCAGTCTATAAATAATACTACTTCTATGATTTCTTTAAACTTTGTTTTTACAATACGAAAGTGGATTTTTATTTCAAACATTGCTACAGTTTCTTATAAAGTTTCCTAACTAGATGTATCAATACAGTAATTAGACAATAAACATGTAACAGCAAAGTGTTTTTGCTATGTATTATTTAAAGATAAATTGGATTATAAATACCCGTCTTATGGGAAGGGGGGCCTCACAAAGAAATCCGCCCCGAGCCTCCAGTGGCCTACGTACACCGCTGTTTGGGACAACGTCCTTATAGTATGAATGTGTAATAAAAGCGAGTTTTTTCAAATGTCTTCAGAAAAACTCATTTTTACAGATTTATTAAGAATATAAATTACTTTAACGTAATTTCTAATGACACGAGGTTTATTACCTTCAATTCGAATAACAGTTAATCAAGATAAAATATTTTAAAATCAGTGATTTTCCACATTTTTTAACCCTTATATTTTACGTAGGTTTACTCAGAAAGCTTTAAGACTCAGAGAATTTATAAAACGTATTTGTAAAATTATTTGGGGAAGTATCATGAATTTCTCATTTGTCCAGAGGAAAGTGGGGAGTCTAACCTTCAAGCTAGTCGACTCCACACTCCAGAACAGTTTTAGTTACGCCATTTTGGCGGATTATGTACTGGAGAGGGCAAATGTGCTCTATCGTGACGACGATGATGTTGATGAAGTATTTGTCCGGAAGCGTGGTTTGTGCACTGGTTTGACTGTGGGACAAATTATTTTGAAAACTAGAATTTCTGCTCCCGTTTATTCAACAACACGGAGCGATAGTGTAACCCGTACATCGGTGGTGCCCGCACGCGCACTCACGCGTCCGTGTAGGAAGACGCACTGACACACGTCTGTCAGAGATTAATTGAGCGTCATGTCGTGTGTATGCTAACAGGGGTATCGATACCGCGCCGCCTCTTGCAACTCGTCAGTGACTGTACAACTTTACACTGATTATAAGCATTTCATATAGTGTCGAACACGAACAATGGCCGCCGTAATGACTTCAGGGGAGGTCATAGTGACTTTCAACAAATATTCAAATGAAACAGTTTTACACTGATGGAATTACGTCTCTCTCTCTACGTGTCCGTCCATCAACAACGGCCAACTTAATCTTATCTTCACCCACACGTCGCCGCGGTTTCGAGACGTCTTTCTCACTTTGACACCGTTGGATATGTAAGTAAGTTTTTATTTTCTTCTTTTTCTTTCTTTCTACTTCTACTTATTCTTTTCTTCCCGGCGACAACAATGAGCGTCCCACTAAACAGCAGGCAGTTAATTACTGCATTCTACTTTGTGTGTGTATGTGTTTTTTTTTAAATATAGAATGAGCTTTCTGAATCTCCTTGTTCAGATTTTTTCAATACGGTATCCGTTTTATTTGATTCTGTTTGCTTGCACGCTCATCGATTATGCAATAATTGTGACTAATGTGATTACTATGTGCTGACACGCACGTACAAAGTTCGATTCCCTTTTGTCCTTCTCAACGTGTCATGCCTTGTCTCGGACCTGTGGTGTGTTCTGGAACTTACAAACGGAACCAAAAGCTTAAAGCACAGAGATCGGTATACAGAGTTGATAGACCAGTTTTGATTTTAACAGAAATTGTTGGAAACAACGAAAACGTTGTAACAAGAATTAGTTAAGTCTTAACTGATAAAGGATCCTTTAAGGGACAGTTACAAATTGAATAAATATCGAAAACTTGGGAAATTAAAAACTTGTAACTGTTTTATTATTTATATCTTAATTTTTTGATGTAATAAAATAATTGCCACAAATTGGTTTTAAGTCTTCTCAAACGTTTCTTTGCGACTTTTAACGGTTTATTTTCGGGTAACTTTTCACGGTATTCACGGGTTCGTTCCAGAGAAATCTTTGGGATTCTTTTATCGACCGTGAAAATATTTTCATTTATTCACAATAATGTAAAGAAATGTAAAGAAAAAATAACATTCAAAGATATTTCTTATGTATTATTTTTTGGCTTTCTTATGTTCGTATGGGATGTGTGGAGTTGCTTCTGACATATAATGTCTGTCCATTTTGGGTCAAATTTTGATGCTCCTATCACTAGAATGGATTTCAAGTGTTCAGCTGACAAGTTAGCCCTGTACTTTGATTTTACAAAGTTCATTTTTGAAAACGTTTGTTCGCAGATACAGGTCGATCCAAACATTGAAAGCATGCTCTTGCAAAGTTTTTTATTTCCTTGAAATCACCACTCGATGAGATGGGAGTGAAAAGCGTGACTCATTCAAGGCAGCCAGACGAACAAGTACATTAACTACGTAAATGTTTTAAGCTTGTACAAAATATTATAACATTTTACTGAACTTATTTCTTGTTTAGCTATTTAGTAAAATGTTATAATATTTGAAGTATTTTGACGATCTATTTAAAAACTGCACGTAGCATCGGCCGGGTTACCGCGAGGGCCGGATCCGGCCCGCGGGCCGTAGTTCGGAGACCCCTGGTGTAGAGCGTAGAGTGAGTACATACGTCGTAGTCGTCGTATTCCAGGTTTAGACGTGTCTGTCTGTTGCGAACTTCACTCTCTCAACGTTAGTCGATGCAAATTTCTTATTCCATCTCGGGCATATTATTGGACTATTGTCCTCGGTATTCTATCTGGAAACATGTGTGGGACACTATCTCCCTAGTTCATCTTGTAACGATCAGCTGTGGTCACCAGCTCTTCAATATCTAACGCCGCTTGTGTACCATCGCTACGCACTCTATGCACATTCTTGTACCTCCCGAAGGAATTTCACTTCTGCTGTTCGCAAGGCACATGGTTTAGTACCCAGCATTCCGAACCATCAAGTAACGTGGGCACAGCCGTAATCTTGTAAATCCTGATCTGCGGCTCCTCACGGGCTTTCCTCCTTAATGTTCTTCAAAATGTGCTGCAGATGTTTTAAAATCTGTTTACCTTAATGACCTAGGCTATACGTACACTATGATTAGAATTTCCGCGTGTTCTCGAATTGACCACAATTGTCTTGCTGTACGTCGTAGTTCATTTACGTTAGGTATCGACACGGGCACATTTTTGTAGCCAACGTCAAAACTTTCGGTATTGCGGTACCGTCGCTCGATGCACTACGTAATTCCAATGTCTTAATAATTTATCCAATTTAATAATCTATCCAAATTCTTCTTTCCTTTTTCTTTTAAAGTAAAACTTTTAAAGTCGGCAGTGACACCTGAGCTCTGCCAGACACAAATCTTGCAAAAACCGCTTTTTCTATTTCTACGTAAACGACAGGTCAAAACTAGGTGCGGACGCGAAAAAATTCGAAAAAAATTGTTTTGCGAAAAATTCGCAAAAAACCAACGATGGGATCCAAATAATGTAAAACACGGTTTTTTTTTCATTTTCTACGTGGATCCACGTTTAATTTAGCTGTAAATAAGATCGTTTTTTTGGCGTAGGCCTATATAAGGTAAAATTGACGTTGTTCGGTTAACATGCAAACTAACCTAATAACTAACTTTCTCGCTTTTTGTAATAAAAAAAAAAACTTGAAGTAAAGAGCTTTTTTTCCTGTAAAAACAACTTGCCTGTTACTATAGGCCTACATGTCTCCTTTTTTTTTTGTAACAGAACTCATTTTCCACTTGTAGGCTACTCGTTTTTTCAATAATAACTTTCTTTGTTTTTGTGCAGATCATAAAAAAGCAACCAACTCGAAGTAAGGCGAGGTGGCCTTTGCTTATTACTATACATGTCTCTCTTTCTGTGGCAGAACTCGTTTTCCACTAATCCTACTCTGTTTTTGTGCAGATCACTGGAAAAGAAAAAAATTCAAAGCAGCATTGTGTTTCAGTGCCGTATCGCTATAAGTAATTATGCATTTATTTCGTAACTTGCAAATAAAAAGGGCGAATTTTTCGCGTCCGAACCTAGTTTTGACCTGTCGTTTACATAAAAACACAAAAAACGCAAGTTTTTGCAAGTTCTATGGCTGCCAGAGCTGAGGTTGTTATTGCCGATTATTACCAGAAGTTTTACTTTAAAAGAAAAAAGGAAGAAGAAGAAGAAAAAGAAGAAGAAGAAGAAGAAGAAGAAGAAGAAGAAGAAGAAGAAGAAGAAGAAGAAGAAGAAGAAGAAGAAGAAGAAGAAGAAGAAGAAGAAGAAGAAGAAGAAGAAATGGAAATCTATACATCATACTATAAGACGTGATGTGTTAACGGGACCGTTCTGGAAGGCGAGATCTTAGGAAAGAAAGTACAGTACAAGGAAGATTTAGAAAAATGTATCTGGATGACATAAAGATAAGCATGTCTTTAGGAGATTCAACATCTGAACGAAAGTCAACACAGACAAGGTCTGGTGATCATGACGATGAATCACATAACATACCGGGGGGGGGGGTAAATTACTGTACCTATACCTACTTGTGTTCTACTGATCTTCGTCCACTAGACTTGACCAACACAGTTTCGTTCACGATTCATCGATTATTTTTATATCGATTACCGCATGACGGCCGAGCGGTAGTAGTAGTGGCCTCAGTTTCTCTCACAGCCATCAGAATATCGATTACGATCGTATCACGACTGCGATTCGGTCTTGGGATAAAGTTCTTTCCAACTCCGTTCCCACTGAAGAGTGCGGCCACCAAATAAATTTATTTTATCACATGAATTTATCACAATCACGGTCACTCCAATCTGAACGACAATTTGCGTGCAGCAATAATACTAAGTTAACGTAAACAGGATAAAATGTTTGCCCTTCACGGCAACGTTTGTTAAGAAGAAAGCTGTAGTTTTCCATTTCAAACGTTGATAAATATGATTACTCTGAATCATAGGTAGTCCCATTCCTCCTTGCCTCGAATCATGATCTCAACTACGCCCTCGGGGGTGAGCTTCACGACGGTGGAACCCGTCCCGATATTTTTGGATTCATGAAATTTTAAACGCTTAAAACAAAGTATCAACAGATACAAAAAACTAATACCTAATTAATCAGTTTTACATGATTAATATTATGCGTTAGTATTACCATTTTTTATTGTTGTGTCTTCCATTACAAACAGTGATATGGTGAAGACGTTGCACAAGTTCAACCATAAGCTTATGCGTGGGACCATCAGAACTCTAACATCGACGAATGAAGAAACACGCCTGAAGTTCTATAAGATGATGGCCCTTCCTACGCTTCTCTGTGGGCCTGAGAATTGGACGTTAACGAAATCCCAGGCCAGTCGTGTTCAAGCGGCCGAAATAAGATTTCTCAGGCACGTGGCAGGATATATAGGCCTACTCTTCAATATCGCAAAAGAAATATCAATGTACGGCAGAAACTTAATATAGGCCTACTATGAGTATACTGTATAGAATTGCCCAATGTTTGCTAAAATCTTTGGAACATCTTAACCGAATGAAAAACTGTCGCATCACCAAACAAGTACTGAATTATAAGCCGGAAGGACGAAGAGGTGTGTGACGTCCGAAGAAGCGTTGGAGTGACCAGCTGTTGTCTGTCTGCTTGGGACCGGAACAAACAATTTTTGGCTTAATCCTGGCTGAAGACGACGACGACGACAATTATGATGATGATGATGATGATTATTATTATTATTATTATTATTATTATTATCATCATCGTTATTTTTTTCAAGTACTGCAGATTTACAAGGGAGAGGATGGTACTGAATATGGAGCACGGGAAGCTGACGCCCGAGGCCGTAGTTGAGATTATGATTCGAGGCAAGGCGGAATTGGACTGCATTTCAGTGGGTCCTATTAGAAAAGAAAAAAAGACATATAAAACTTGCACCCAACGGGTAGAAAAATATAAGGGACAACTAGAAGGAGCCCGAGAAGGACACAATAGGCTACATCCTGAAGTAATACGCTAAGTGATTCCGGGATGGATATGAAAGCCTGAATTAGAGGTCGGTTTTTAGTGGGTAAGGGTCCCACACACGAGAGGAAACACGGTCTCCTCTG
This sequence comes from Magicicada septendecula, assembly GCA_034769895.1. NCBI lineage: Eukaryota > Metazoa > Arthropoda > Insecta > Hemiptera > Cicadidae > Magicicada > Magicicada septendecula. Next base: position 391,335,675 of record CM068372.1, read on the forward strand.
ACGATGCATAAAGCATTTTCCTTTTCTTCTTTAAAAAAATTATTACCATTATTATGCATACATTATACATAATTAAAATTAATGCCCATAATGTATTACACAATTAACCGTTTTGAAAGACGCGCTCTAAAAGTCAACTCGCGCAATGGTATAACGCGTATTGTCAGTTGACAAAACAAGGTTTTCCCTCGAATATTGTTTACAACTATAGTTTCCTAAAATATACTTCATGGCGTTTTTGAACGTAGCAAATTTCTTGAGTTAATTTACCGCGCACGGGTTCACAGATTGTGTGATTAATATTAATGGCAGTCCAAACGGCAAAAAAAAAATTTTTATCGATTTTTGGGTTTTGGTCTAATATTACTGTCTTAAATCTGCTCTTTAAAATGATATATAACACTTGATAGTAACAACATTATTTGTTGGTGTAAAAAATTCTTTTCTGTCACCTTGATCCAACATTCTGACGCCCAACTATGTCCAAAAGATTGGGACATAGTTACACAAGGTGGAAGTATAACAGGTCTCAACTAACAAATGAAGTTTATGATCACACAAAACATTTTCACTTGCTTTGTGATGACATTTATAATTCTCTAGAAGTTTCGGAAACCCGCCGAACTTCAGTAGTTAATTTTTTTAGAAAGTTCGACAAGGGACGGTATGCCTAACGTACCCCTAATTGAGACGAAATTAAACCTTGTCGAACTTCTTAAAATTTTCATTACTGAAGATGGCCTCCGGTGGGTGGCCGAAACGTCTAGTGCGTTAACAATTGTCATCGCAAAGCAGTCTACCACGGCCCGGCAGCCCGGAAATTATAAACTCTTTTATTAGGGTTGACTGTACTTTCTAAGATGGCAGACTAAATCATCTTTCTAGTTTTGTGTGTTATTTTCCCATTCTGAAGCACAGAATTCAGCTGCTGCATCATCACTTTTTTGTTTTATTATACAGCTGACATCTTCATTATTACTGCGATCGATTGTTAATGTCCGGTCTCTCAGAGATACCTAAAAAAGCATTATTATTTACAATTTGCGACTATGTTTTCTTATTGGTTCATACCATATTATGACACAGGGGTCTCCAAACTACGGCCCGCGGCAACCCGGCCGATGCTGCGTGCATTTTTTAAATAGATCGTCAACATACTTTAAATATTATAATATTTTACTAAATAACTAAACAAGAAATAAGTTCATTAAGATGTTATAATATTTTGTACAAGTTTAAAACATTTACGTGGTTAATATGCTCTTTCGTCTGGCTGCCTCGAATGAATCACGTTTTTCACTCGCATTTCATTGAATGATGATTTCATGGAAATAAAAAACTTAGAAAGAGCAATGCTTTCAATGTTTGGATCGACCTATATTTGCAAAAAAATGTTTCTAAAAATAAACTTTGTAAAAGGAAAGTACAGGACTAACTTGGACGAACACTTGAAATCCATTCAAGTGATAGGAGCATCAACATTTGACCCAAAATGGAGAGCCATTATGTATCATACACAACTCCACATACGGCATACGTGGATGTGCCATAAAAAAGCCAAAAATAATACATAAGAAATATCTTTGAAAGTTATTTTTTCCTTAGTTTTATTTACATTATTTTGAATAAATGAATTTGTTTTCTTTGAATAAATCTGCTTAATTTGTATTTAAATACCTATTTTATTGACTTGATTATTTCATAAACTTAAATAAGTTTACTGTGTGTGTGTGTGTATGTGTGTGTGTGTGTGTGTGTGTGTGTGTTGGCCCGCCTGACTTCCAAGATTTTACAATTCAGCCCTCAAGTGAAAAAGTTTGGAGACCCCTGTTATGACATATTGTATATGAATAATATGCCATATTGTTTGTTAATATGTCTCACTGTCATATTAAGAAAGTCTATTAATTTGTTTTGATTTCACAATTGCTAAAACTAACAAAGAAATAAGGGAATTGACAACAAACAATACCAAACATCTTTGAAAATTCTGGATATGTGATCTTTTATTGTTATTAATAAATCTGATGATAAAAACACTGCAGTCAGTTAGTATTACTATTGTTGCAGCGTACCGTTGTGTTTACATTCTTGATCCATTCTTTAGAATTTGTCTTACAATACATCTTCTGTGTAATAAAGCTGTTTGTATATTTAAAAAGATGCTACAACTAATTAACGTACACAGCTGAAAAAAATAAAATAATATAGCCTAAAAATTAAGAGATTAACAAAATTCAACTTTTTTGACCCTCTGGGGGGTTCCGGTCCCGTTGGTCCCCACCCCGTAAATACGCTTCTGATAGTAACATAAATAATAAGTATGCCTACGTTTGTAACTGCTCACGTTAGTTTGCCGAAATATTTGTAAATATAGACGTGCAATTCTAGATTTGTAATAACGTTTTTTTACACATGGATTGTTAACTGTACCAATTCCCATACAGTCCTACAGTCGATGATAATTGTATCTATAATTATTTATAAACATCTAATTTTAAATTATTATAATTTATAAACATAATTTATAATTATAATAATTGTAATTTGTAATTATAAATTATTTATAAACATAATTAAGGAATTATTATATTATTAGTATTTTAAGGTGTAGGATAGTATTGATTGTGTGTTTAGAATATAATGATTATGTCTAGTTATTTAAGTAAAACAATATGTAAGAAAAGTAATTATTTTGCTGATGGAAAACAAAATGTCTCACCCCTCCCGCTCCCCATTTAATTGATATGATATATCCCATTCACACAATTAATTGGTATGGTTATGTGTTTGATTTTTCTCCATTGTCCACGCACAGGTCCTGTTGACGACAATAAATATTGTCGAAACGTCAACACAGATAATGTAAAAAAAAATTGTATTATTCTTATTGACCGATCCTCGCTAAACCTTCCAGCGTTAAAAATATAATTAATAACAGATGCACGCCATCGAACCTTAGCTTTAAGGATCGGCTAAAACAAAGAGCGCCGTGCTGCTGGCCACAGGTCTACAACCGATTTGGCAGGTGACGAGTGTCTGAACCGACCGATACATGCATGACAAAACCAGTGGCTTACACGACAATTTTGTCTGTTAACAATTGATAAGTATTATTGATAAGTAGATACAAGATATACGAATGACACTGGCTGCATAATACTTTGAAAAAATAATTAAATTATATTATTTTGTGTATGTGTGTGTTTGTGTGGGTGGATGGGTGAAATATTGTGCTGGGAAGAAGAAGAAGAAATACCGGGGAGGCGCAGCAGCGGCATCGTTAGCCAGTGTTGTGGGAACGCCGGAGGACGCCCAAAGCGTTTCGTGACGTTCCCCCCCCGCTCCGCTCTCATTACCCTTCCCGCCCCTCACCTTGCATACCATTTCAATCTCTCACCCACTAGCTCTCTCTCTCTCTCTCTCTCTCCTCCTGTTATTGCAAAGTCTCGTGCTGTGGTCTTTTGCCTTTTTGCATTTCTTTACAAACCGTACGTAAAGAGACAGCCGTTTTACGTGATTCTAAATCGTCGAGGTACTGCTCTCTGTAATTTATGTGCACGAGTTTCCTCTCTGCGAGAGCATACCACACCAACATATGGACGATACGGTGGGCTGCTTCAGGTCGTCATTCGTACTGGCCAGGATTACCGCGTAGTTTTGTCAATAAACATTTATCCTTGTGTACCCTTTGTCTCTGTTTTTAAATTCCAGTGCTATTCTATACTCTGTAGGTGTACGGAACGGTAAATAAGTGTAAGGAATATTTTAGAACTAAAGCTTGTGCTATTCTATACTCTGTAGGTGTACGGAACGGTAAATAAGTGTAAGGAATATTATAGAACTAAAGCTTGTGCTATTCTATACTCTGTAGGTGTACGGAACGGTAAATAAGTGTAAGGAATATTATAGAACCTAAGCTTGCCGGGCTGTAGGGCCGTGGTCCACGATTGTTTTGTGCAAACGTTTCGCCCGTCCCTTCGACGGACATCTTCACTGCAGAAGGCTGCAAAATACTGACAAAGGTTTCGTAGTCAGTGACCACTGAACTGTGGTTAAGGCTGAACTTAAGTTAAAGGATGCGGAAACTACCGAAATAAAAGATCAAAGATCAAAGAGTACAAGAACAAAATATTAGAAAAGAATACTTTAGGAGAGAATTTCGGTTCTACAACACGAATAACGGCAAAAGATTTTTTTTAATAATATCAGTAAAATAAATTCAAGTGGATGCACCATACACAGAGATGATTTATTATCTTTACTCAAAATTAATCAAAATTACTAAAAATTGTAACTTTAAAATTGTTTATAAATTATAAATTATTAAAATTAAAAACTATTAAAGCTACGTATGGAGACCAAGAAAGCGTTGATAATAAAGACAAATTGCTTAATTTATTAAGAAGCAGAAGCTGACAACATTTTTCCAATAAACCTAATTGTATCCAAAAGTAATGTACTAATTATCACTAAGGAAAATTATTATTTGATTTTTATTACTGCTACGTTATATTATTGAAAACTGAATAAAATAAATTAAAACTGTTAGCCTACATGTACTTGGAAGTTGACAAGCCTATAGTTTAAGATTACAAAGCTATGTCCGTACGCAAAAATTACAAATATCACTTGGGTATCACTAAAGTTAGGGGGCAAGGGATTAAATCACTTTAGAAACAAGAGAAATTTTTAAATTTTAGTATTAATTCAATTGAACAAAGAGATCATAAGTAAGTTCTTTATCAAAGTATTTGCTACAGAAAAGTTCAGCAATTTGAATCTTTAGAGAACCTAACTGATTCCTACACGAGAATAGATAAACGACTGTAGATTGTTTAATGTCGTCAGTACCTGGCAATAAGCGTATCGATACCTTCATTCTAATGCCATGTATGAGACAAACTCAACATTTTACAAGGGACAAGAAAAACAGATGTTTTCAGCCTTGCTACTTTTTTATTTAATCATCCTGTATTTTTCTCAATGAGATACTACTGTGACGACATTTAAAATAAAATAATCCTATAGGTAGTTTTAATTCACATACTGGTATTATAATGTTAGAACTCAGTAAACTTAAAATTATGATTCTGATACTTTTTTTCAATTAACATACAATCTTAACATTTTCTGATACAGAGTAATGCTTTTTTTCACTGGATATAATGTAGTAATGTTTGAAATAAAAATCCACTTTCATATTGTGAATACAAAGTTTAAAGAAATAATAGAAGCAGTATTATTTATAGATTGGATTAAATTTATTACAATACTTGATAATATCTGTACTGTTGTATGTGCTGTTGTCTTCGATGTCACTCACAGTTTTGTTCATTCACACAACATGTGATGTACTATTTTGTGAATTCGTTCGTTTGAGTTACTGACCCGATTTCCGCACTCCGAATTATCCACTGTTAGGTAAAAGTTCTGATGAAAGATTTTAAATAAATTGTTGGGTCTGAAATGTTAAATACTTTTTCTGGTGTAATCTCTTTTAGCGTAGGCCTACATGTTATCGCCAGGTATTTAACTTCGCCGTTTACATTTTCCTAATTTGTAAGGGGCGGTGCCCCTTTCACCACATGTTTGCTACAGATATTGTTTTATAATAATGTAAGTAATGTAATGTTATCAACTAAATAATGTAATAATAATAATAATATTTTTATTATTATTATTATATCACCCGGCGACGGGTTCGCACTATCATACCGCTGCAAGTGAGGCAGTATTTACAAAGAACGCTGTGAAATAGCTAGGGGTGAGACTAGACTCAAAGCTCTTCTATTGGAAGCAATATTGCAGCTGATAAGGTGGCTCACGTTACAACCAAGCTCAGCAGACGTATGGCCAACGTACGAGGTCCCACTGCAACTAAGAGGTGATTATTGATGGCGGTCACAGAATCCATTGTTTTGTACAGTTGCGAAATCTGGGTCGATGCACTAAAGACGGAGTAGTACAGAAAAAGTATGCCATTGGTGCAGAGAAGAGGAGCCCTCAGAGTAGCATCCTCTTACCGCACAGTGCCAGACCCAGTAGTCCTGGTGACAGCGGAAGTGATTCCCATTGACCTGTTGGCTTAGAGCGGAAGCATTTATTCGAAAGAAGAGAAGAAATTGGAAGGGATGCCGCAAATCATGAAGCCAGGGTACTCACTCTCCGGCACTGGCAAGATCGTTGGGATAGAGAGGATAGAGGAAGATGGACCGCAAGGCTCATACCAAACTTGAAGGAATGGATCGAACGCCAACACGGTGAGGTCAACTACCATCTGACCCAGTTGCTCAGTGGCCACGGCAATTTTAATGCCTACCTCCACAGAATTGGAAAGGTGCAGCAGAGCCCAGCATGTCAATACGGAGACTGTCACCATGAAGATGCATCGCACACGTTTTCAAGTGCTGCAGATTCGCAAGACAGGATGGTACTGTTAATGGAGCTCGGGGAGTTCACGCCCGAGAGTGTAGTTGCCCTTATGCTTTGTGGTAAGGCGGAATGGGATCCCATCAATGCATTTATTCAGTGGGTCCTACTAGAAAAAAATACACGCCCAACTTGCACCCAGAGGACAGTAGAAGATGAGGAACAACTAGAAGGAGGCCGATGAGGGTGCATTAGGCTCTATCCTAAAGTAATACGCTAAGTGGTAAAAGGATGGATATGATTGGCTGAATTAGAGGTGGGTTTTTTAGTGGGTGAGAGTTCCATACACCAGAGGAAGTACGGCCTCCTCTGACGGTGCATAAAGCATTTTCCCCCTCTATAAAAAAATTATTATTAGCCTATATGGGTTATCTGTACACTTTATAAGCTTTTGTTACTTGTTCTTTGTTTCATACGTGTATAGTATTTTTTCCTTTCTTCTATGGTATATTGACGTCCCTCCTGAAATACGTCCTAGTTAAATAAAATGCATACACGAAGGTATTCACACTTTTCTATGCACTCTCTTCACATCAGGATACAGACGTTCTGCTTACCTGTTAGATTGAAATCCTCATGGAGATTTAGATGGCTGTAAGGAGAGACGTAGAGTCCATACGTCTCTATATTATTATTATTATTATTATTATTATTATTATATAAAAAACGTCGTTCGGGAAGCGTATCCAGCCGTGAGAAAAATTTAATTGTTGATTTTATCCTAACAAACAAAAAATTACAATGGTTTGGACACACGAAAAGAATGGCACAGGAAAGATTGCCAAGGAGAGTTATGGAATGGACCCCACCAGGAAAAAGGAAAAGAGGAAGACCACCACCTGTCACATGGCTAGGCGAAATTCAGACTATATTGAAGGAAAGAGAAATTGAAGAAGACTTTTGGATGGACAAGCAGCAGTGGAAGGTGAGAGTTCAATCAATTCTGTAATCTTTGGTTCCGGAAATGTGTAAACATTGTACAGCCGGAATAATAATATAAAAAATGTGCACCACACGTTTTTTACTTGTGATAGATGGAAAGAGGAGAATGTAGTGCAACAGATCACGCCCGAAAATATTATCGGACTGATGCTACAGAGCGGACACTACTGGGATCAGGTAGCACCCTACTTAGAGAACGTTCTAAAGCAAAAGAAGGAAGCAGAAAACGATCCTGCTAAGGCCACTGACAGAATAGCAGAAACAGGTAACGTGGACCCGCTGAAGGTTTGAAACAGACGAACGTCCACATGGACGAAGAACAAATAAACGAAGTATTGCAAAAGCTGAGTCCCGGGTGGATCCATGCCATGGAATAAAGGGTTTGTGGTTTTGATGGGTGCGGACGCTCCTGCGGCAAACATTAGTCTCACCAGTGCTTCTTCGGACTCCCACCTCACAGAGAAGTGTCACCCTGTAGAACTTCAGGCGTGTTTGTTTGCTCGTTGATTCTTTGTACATTTGTGTGCCCCTGATGGTCCCCCACAAACGGCTGACCATATAATTTATTCACCATGTCATTGTTAGTAATGTAAGACACATTACAGCCCAGATTTCAAAATTACTGATCTGTTGTTCTACAACACTTTTTGCTCGTACGGCATCTGTTCCATGAAAAGCCACGACCTTGGTCTTCAACGCAGAGGTTGTAATACGAATCGCTGCAAATTCGATGTAATTAACATGTATTTAGGCATTGGCAGTAGCTTTAAATTGTGTTCAAAAGCCACTTTATAATGAGAGGTACATTATCCGACAGCACCAAACAATGAATGCAAGAAATTATGTGAATTTGAACTCCGGGTGGGAAGGTGGTAGCGACACGTGCAAAGAATGTTCATAGAATGCAGTAGCAATATAGGAAGTAGTTGAAATGGTAGCAAGGTCTTGGATAGCGAATTGATTGCTTTAAAAATTGTCGGATTTCTTAGAAAATGTAAACGTACAGGTAGGTCTTACGCTTCAAAAACGGTGAACAAATGATCCATAGTAATCAGACGAATTAGAATTAACTCACACATGAAAATGAGTTGAATGTAAAGTCAATGGTGATACATTTACGAATCCAAAAGACGTTGTAAACTTTCAAATGATGTGACTTTGTTTCACTATAACGCTCAACCAGCTAAACAACCCCTTGGTATCAAGGATCTTGGTTTTGTGCCACTGGACCACTGGAGTAACTACGCGGTCCCCCAAAGTTATAAATTTCAGCAAAAATCCATAAGTCTGTATAAAGTAGGTCTATTTTAAGACACTTGCTTGTGTTAAAGTAAGGCTTTTATAAATAACTGTATAAATAAAAGGAACTACAATAGCTGTAAATTAATAAAAGAGGGTCCTCTTAATAATGATAATCACTCAACATTTGGCAAATAACTAAGTATTCACAGCCTTAAAAAAATCGGTATGGAAAACCACACATGACTTCCATGTTCTAATTAATTATACAATTATTTTTAACATGTGCACTCAGAACGAAACTAAATATATCAGCATCCATTTGGTAAAAACCCTGAGAAAGATTATCAAAATACGAATTGTACATAGTTGTTAATACTTTAAAAATAAAGAATTAATTTGATTTTAAACAACGCGAAAGAAAGCGAATACCGCCCAGCGTTTGTAAATCTGTGAATTTCTGAAAACGAAAAATTATTCTGTTTACGTATCCGTGGTTACAATATTTCGTTTACATGGAACGATATCAATAATTAATATTTTATTGAAATTTTTATAAGTTTTCGGTCGAATAAATTTATAAGATCAATACAAAAAATTACTCCCTCTCCCTTCAACTACCCTTTTCATTTATAGACATTTCATTTACCTTTCTACAGTGACTTATTATGACCTTTTTTTCAGGGTACTTTATTTATCAAAATTAAATACTTTACTCTTGTTAAAACGTAAAACGTTGCAGTTAAACTTCCCCTTCCCCTTAACCGATCCTTGAATAGGCCTAGAGTCCTCTACAACACAGGCACATATGCAAAAAATTATTTGATTCTGTTTGAATTTGCGGCAGTTACCGTTCGCCATAGAAAACATTCTACACACAGACACACGCACAAACACTTTTCGGAAAATGACTTTTCCTCATGTTTTGAGGGTAGTACAATTAGAATCAGCCCCTTATCCCTACCCATTTCCCTTAACCGATCTTCATCAAAATCAATAGGCCTTGAGCCCTTGAGTTCTCTACAACTCGAGCACATATGCAAAAACTGCATTTGATTCTGTTTGATTATGAGCCAGTTATCGTTCGCCATAGAACAAATTTTTCACACAGGCACACAAACACACACACACTTTTTGGAAAATTACTTTTCTTCATGTTTTGAGGGTAGTACAATCGGAATCTGCCCTTATCTCGAACACGATTTCTTTCGCGATCACCATACTTCCATTTCCTTATGGAACATGGAAGTAAAAAAACAATTATTCACGCCTAATAGGAGAGCCTATTAAACTAATAATAAATATATTTACCTTATTTCCTGTCTCGTGACCACATATACAACGCAATGAATTATAATTGACGCGTTTCGAGACTATGTCTCGTCATCAGAATATTAAAATTTTATCACTCAATGAGATTGTTAAAAAATTTAAAACATTAAAATTACAAAATCGAAACCAAATGATATAAGCATTTATGTGAAGCGAGTGCGCACTCGATGAAAGCCGGCCGGACACTGATTGATATCAGTTACAGATAAATTTTAGTGCTGTGTCATATAATGGATTCGACTTGAAATGTAAGTGGTCGTTTAACATGAAATTGAAATTACGGTGGTATTTGTCATTATGTGCTCTATATATTTCAAATTCTTCACGTGCATTTAAATAAGCGCCTTTACCACAGACATGTAAGGGTTTCAAATTGGTGTCAAAGCTTGTATAATTATGGTTCTCCTGTATAAGATGACGAGCGTAGTTAGACTTTATACAAGATTGTGTTGTCAAATCCTTTACATTATGCTTTGGAGTGTGCTCAACGAAACGTTAATAAAAACTTCTCCCTGTCTGACCAATATAAAAGCATTCACAGTCATTACATGAAAGCTTATAAACACCTGTTTTCATTTCCAATGGTGTACTGGTTATATTACGAAGCTTATTAAACAGATTGTTGCTGGTTTTAAATGTTATAGTTCTATTGTTAGTATTTAATACTTTTGACAACATTTTGGGCATAATACTGGTGTAGGCAGTTGAAATAAAGGTTGGTTCATTATTTTTTATCATTCGAGGTTTTGACAATCTACGCTTATGCTTTTTAAGGAGGTTATCAACCATGGATGATGTGTAACCATTGGCAACGGCAATGTGTTTTATAATATTTAATTCAATCTTAAAATCATTTTCATTGAGAGGTATCGTTAACAATCTGTGTATGAAATAATTATAAGCCGCCATTTTCTGCGAGAATGGGTGGTGTGAGTCAGCAGGTATGGTTACATCTGTGGTAGTGGGTTTCCTATATATACCATATTTCAATTTATCATCACATTTGGTGATGGTCAAGTCAAGAAAATTTAATTTGTTATCTATTTCTGTTTCATGTGTAAATTGAATGTGTTTGTTGATATTGTTTAAATGATTTTTAAAGTTTTCTATTTGACGTAATGTGCCCTTGTATATTATGAATGTGTCATCGACATATCGTGCGTAGAACATGATGTTTTTCTTATGACTATTATTAGAAAACAAGTGTGTGTTTTCGTAATGATTTAAATAAATATCTGCCAAAACGCCTGATAGCGGCGAGCCCATTTCCAAACCATCGCGTTGACTGTAAAATCTGCCGTTAAATTCAAAATAATTTTGCTTTACAATAACTTCAAGTAGGTTTAATAATTCATCTATTGCTTGAGTGTTTAATTTGTTGCATTTCATCAGATTGTCCTTAGAATGTTTAGTGTATCGTCTATTGGAATATTTGTATACAAATTGACGATATCGAGGGACACTAATTTATAATTAGGAAATAATTCGATATCATTAACTTTACGTATAAAATCAGTTACATTTTTGACAGTGTGGTTGTTTTCTATAGTTAAATTATCCTTAATGATCTTTACTAATTTCTTAGCTGTACGGAACCCTGACGCTGTGGTGAAATTAACTAACGGTCTAATTGGCATATCATTTTTATGGATTTTTGGCATCCAGTTAATATCGGGGCTTTAGCGTTACAAGGTTTTAAGTAACGGCGAGTACGTTCATAAAAAAAACTTGTACTTTTATTAATCTGTATATTAAGATCTTTGACATACCGGTGTGTAGGGTCCGATGCTAGGTTTATAATATTATTGTTTGAAATGAAGTTATGAACTTTATTCGTGTATGTTGTATTATCCATTATTACTAGAGTTCTGCCTTTATCAGCCTTACTAATGATCGCATTATTATCAAGTAATTTGGTTTTTATCTGTTTCAATATTTTATAGTTTTCTCTAGAACTATTGTTATTAGTTAAACGATTAGACGAGCTAGACGACATGTGTGAGTTCATGATTCTCCTGAACCGGTTGTTTATCAGATGACGTGCCTCGACTTGCATTTTTGGATCAGCAATCGCTTTTACTGCTGTTTCGGCGCTGATAAGCTCATGGGCAATATGATAATTATTGAAGACCGGCGGAATACAATAATTTATCCCTTTATTAAATAAGTTTAACTCGTTATTATTAAAGTTAATAGACGTTAAGTTAGAAATGCGTGGGTAGAAAACATTATTACATTGTATATCTTCGTCTATATCTTCGTGTTTATGTTTCAACATAAGATTGTTTAATTTCCGTGACTGTTTTGTGTATATCTTGTATATCGTGTTATTCACATATTTATGTACTGTATCAAGTATATTATTTATAATAGCAGGCTGAATACTATTTAATATCTTTAGATGTGAGTTAAGTAATTGTTTCTTTAGGGCGGATCTTTTGTTATATAATGACTTAATTTCTTCTTTAATGTATAGGAGTTGGGCACGTTTAATTGTCGTTTTAGCTGATTTAGAAGACGAATTAATCCTTATGACAGCGTACTTTGGAGTTAAACAATGCATTAGACAAAATTTATTAAATTTAATATGTAAATTGGTTTTCAATAATTGAATCCTAATGTTCTGATATTTAAATACCGATTTAGCCTGACTAGCTTCCAATTTGAATAACATGTCTGTTGAATATGTCCAAATAACATGTCCAATTTGAATAACCATACCTGCTGACTCACACCACCCATTCTCGCAGAAAATGGCGGCTTATAATTATTTCATACACAGGTTGTTAACGATATCTCTCAATGAAAATGATTTTAAGATTGAATTAAATATTATAAAAAATATTGCCGTTGCCAATGGTTACACATCATCCATGGTTGATAACCTCCTTAAAAAGCATAAGCGTAGATTGTCAAAACCGCGAATGATAAAAAATAATGAACCAACCTTTATTTCAACTGCCTATACCAGTATTATGCCCAAAATGTTGTCAAAAGTATTAAATAGTAACAATAGAACTGTAACATTTAAAACCAGTAACAATCTGTTTAATAAGCTTCGTAATATAACCAGTACACCATTGGAAATGAAAACAGGTGTTTATAAGCTTTCATGTAATGACTGAATGCTTTTATATTGGTCAGACAGGGAGAAGTTTTTATTAACGTTTCGTTGAGCACACTCCAAAGCATAATGTAAAGGATTTGACAACACAATCTTGTATAAAGTCTAACTACGCTCGTCATCTTATACAGGAGAACCATAATTATACAAGCTTTGACACCAATTTGAAACCCTTACATGTCTGTGGTAAAGGCGCTTATTTAAATGCACGTGAAGAATTTGAAATATATAGAGCACATAATGACAAATACCACCGTAATTTCAATTTCATGTTAAACGACCACTTACATTTCAAGTCGAATCCATTATATGACACAGCACTAAAATTTATCTGTAACTGATATCAATCCCGGCTTTCATCGAGTGCGCACTCGCTTCACATAAATGCTTATATGATTTGGTTTCGATTTTGTAATTTTAATGTTTTAATTTTTTAACGATCTCATTGAGTGGTAAAATTTTAATATTCTGATGACGAGACATAGTCTCGAAACGCGTCAATTATAATTCATTGCGTTATATATGTGGTCACGAGACAGGAAATAAGGTAAATACATTTATTATTTGTCATTATAAGTGGCCTGGATACCGACAGACATGCTATTAAACTACTTTTATCTTAATTGCCCAGAAACACTTCCCCTTACAGGGTTGTCTATGTCATGACTCCTCCAGTTTCATATTATCCCTAGACATAGTTCCATATCCTAGATATAGTTTCATGTCTTTGGACAGGTAAACTCGCAGTCTCTTGACATTCATTCAGAAAAATTAGAATATTTTATTGCAGGATTCTGCATACAAATAAAGTACTTTTTTTCTATCGTATCGCCCATCTAAGGACCACATGCCAATTTCAATTCTTTACTCTTTGTTCTTTTTTCCAATATTCTTTCATCTTCTCACTCTGTCTCTTCTTCCTGTCTTCAGTCCACTTTAAACCTGCGTTTTTGTCTCTCCTACCCTGGAATCCCTCCATTTTTAACACTTTTGCCCAAAAAAAATCTCTTTCAGTTGCTTCTTCTGCGTGTATATTATTTTTTTCTAAATCCTTTTGGACTTCTTTAATGCAACTTGATGTTGACTTCTTCCCCCACAGATATTTGAAGATTTGCTTTGTCAACCTATTGTCGTCCATTCTATATAAATGTCCAAAAAATAATAGTCTTCTTTTCTCATTTTTTCAGTTATATTTTCTATACTTTGATATATTTCATCATTACTTCTTAATTTCCAACCTTCTGAAGTTTTTCGTGGGCCTAATATTTTCCTAATAATTCGTCTTTCTAATATTTCTAGTTTGTCTAAATTATAATTAAATGCTAGACATTCACTTGCATATAGGCATTCTGGCTTCACTACTGTAATGTAATGCCTTATTTTCGCATTATTAGATATGCACTTTTTATTGTAAATATCTTTAGTCATACCATACGCCCTTTCCATCTTATGAACAAATAACGTATAAAGTACAATTTATTTAAAACATTTTTGGGACAATGAAAGTGCGAAGGGATAATAAAACTGGGTTTTCCAATGTATCTTCAAAAAGACTAATTTTTACAAGATTAATTAACTACAAGAACTTAGCATTAGCGTTTTCCTAATGATATGGGATTTATTACGTTTAATTGAGTAATAAATAATCAAGATAGAATATTCTGAAACTAGCGCTTTTCCATATTGTTTCAACCCCTGTACGTCATGCTTGTTTACTACAAAATTTTCAGACGCAAAAACTTTATAAAATGTATTTATAAAATTATGTAGAAAGATTCCTTAATTTCTCATTTGTCCTCAGCAAAACGGGGTGTTTAAACTTTAAACTAGTCTCATCCCTCCCCCCCAAGACCAGCTCCAAGTACGCGCCACTGTGCCACTGTACAACAACTCATTATTGTGGCGTCTTCTGTACTGTTCTACATCCTTTTATTGATCCCAAGAGGTTTCTTAATATTTTCCTTTTTTGTGACTTCCAGTTCGTCCATCATCATTTTCTTGTTCAGAGTCAGCTGTATACTGTTACTGTTAAATAATTTAATTACTGTTAAATAATGCCTAATTTTTTCATTAATGGATATTGATTTCTTGTTATATGTGTCATTATTATTATTATTACTATTATTATTATTATTATTATTATTACCATTTACCGACTTATTGTTATATTACCAACTAGGCACGTCCAATGGTCCGCAAAGAAATCGTTGACAAACGCTTTATCTTAGGCCTATATCTTGTTGTTTTATCTGTATCTACAGACCAGAAGATATTCTATCTGTATCTGTATCTGTATATACAGATTAAATCACGACGTTTCGATCCCTAACCAAATCAGAAGTCGTCTTCAGGTGAAATAATAAATGAATGTACAACACGATATCAATCAATAACAACAACTACCGTAACCATAAAACAAATACATTATTTAAATTATATTGTGTTTTATTAATTTATTGTTTCGTCTAAAGACAACTTCCGATTTGGTTAGGTATCGAAATGTTATGATTTAATCTGTATATACGATGGCAAATGTCCGGAATCTTGTAGTCTGTAATAACAATAATAATAACAGGTCACTGTCGTTGTTTAGTTTTAAGAATCTTATTTTATCTTATATTTTGACAACGTGGTGAGAAAGAAGAGGACAGAATTTCATATTTGGATTGAGATAAATAGTGATACTATTTTGAATACTTTATTATACGCAGTTGACCAGCTCATTATGCAAGAAATAGAAGATAATTTACAGTGAGTCATTCACAAACTGACCCATCACACTGCTCAATATAATTTGAATATATCTATTAATAAAACAAAAGTAATAGCTTTCAAAGGCAAACATTCCATTAGATCAAAAATTATCAATCAAAAATAATCACTGATAAAGTGCTGGAGCAAATATCCCACTTTCATTACCTAGGATGTGATATTACATATCAATTTGACGAGGACATCGAGAGGAAGATAAATAGATTTCAGGCGATTTGTGGCATTATTAAAAGCATTTTAGCGAGAAAAAACAAGAAAAGAAATTCAAATGAAGTTCTATAAATTTATAGCAGTCCCCACTATTTTATACGGTTCCGAAACATAGGTATTATCTAAAAAAAATAAAAGTCATATATAAGATGCAGAGGTGAAGTTCTTGAAATACGTGAAGGGATGTGCTCGAAACGATAGAACTAGAAACGAAGTGATAAAACATGAATTGTATATATTCTCTGTAAATGCAAGAATCAAGGAATATAAGCTGAGATGGATTGAACATACAGGTAGAATAGAAGCGAAAAGGCTACCTCAACAAGTTTTAAAATATGCGTCTAAAGGGAAAAGAGATGTGGAAATACCACGCAAAAGATGGCTTGAAAATAGAGACCAGAATCCTAATTAATAGGTGATGCCGCCTAATCCTGGAATGAAGAAGAAGAAGATCTTATATTTTGATTGCCGCAGACACATGAATATCTCAAAATCTACCTCGGGTCATCAAGATTCTTTCAAAGAAAATTTCATCCAAATCAATTCATTGGTTCTAATCAGTTATTTCCTCAAATTTATGTTTATGTGTACCAGAGAGAGAGAGAGAGAGAGAGAGAGAGAGAGAGAGAGAGAGAGAGCGCGAGCGAAGAGACAGGCAGACAGAACGACAGAATATCCATAATTGTGCAATGAAGTTCACAAGTCACAAATGTTTTGTCTCCATTACGTGGTTATAGACGCTCGCTCCCGGTGGCAATCTTTTATGTATCATTTACATAATGATTCCTTTTTTTCAACATGAATAACGTCAATAAACGCCTCACACATGTATAATTCTTCGCGCCAACAACTTGTTGGTATTTTATTTTATTTTATTTTTCAACTGAAGAGGTAGAGACATTTTTATCGGGACGTATAAACAAGTTCTGACCGGACTTCACGGGTGGCTGATACCGTACGCCACTCATTTTAAAAGTCACCCAATGTTTTTAAAACTGTATCCGCGACGGAGCGCGCTCTCTCATACACATAAACAAATAAATAAGAATTCGCCTTGCTCAGTTTAGAAATCCTTTCAATACGCCTTTATGTATAAACAGAAACAGGCACACGCGCGCGCGCGCAAACGAGAACTACATCGGAGTTAGAGAGAGACAATTTATTCTTAAATTGAAGAAATAAATATGTCGCGAGAAGGACAGTTTTATGGAAATTTAAGCTGAATGCGACATTTAAAATAAATTTAACTCGTGTAGAAAACGGACAGGACAGCATCGAGAGACGGAGACGGGCGCGCACGCACCCAGAGCGCGGGGGATGAACACGGCCGGCCTTTAGTCCGGTCCCCGCCTTACACTGGTGACGTGATATCGTCCATCACTCACTGCCAGTCCTGGATTGCGTAAATCACGGTCGTGGTTTTGTCTCCCTCCCGAATGTCTGGCTTTACTTCTGTTATAAACGGCAAGGTGTGAGATTAAAGACCGCCCCGGTACGGGCTACACGAAACCAACCTACGATTCCAATAAAATAAATCCAAGTTTGCAGTGCTTTACAGCACGCAGTAATTTTTTTCTACTATATATCGACATTTTTCATTCACTTTTTCTCAGAAGAGTCGCGGTTATTTGTTCATTCATATTGCAAAATCGAGCAGAACTAACAACGCCACGCACGAAACTCATACGGCTCCTGGAAAACTCTCATCATTATCATCATCGTTATCATTTCCACCCCGGGATATACAAGTCGTTGACCTGATCCCCCCCCACGGCATCCCCACACATCGTATACTAGCGGTTTGTATATGAGGATTAACTTGGGGAGTATATATTTGTAGTAAATGGAATTAATTAATCTTCTCGTTTTACCACTGAAATGAATCATCATCATCTTTAGCAAGGATTAAACCAAAATATGTTTTTAGGTTACAACGGAGAGTATGGCCTCGCTAGAGTATTTTACGAAATAACTAATTCAATAATGAACTTACAGTAGTTTTCTGTATCTGTAATAACCTTTAAATTTACCCTGGTCCTTCTATATTTTGACAACATTACAAGTGCCAGCCTATTTCCTTTCACTTATTTCTCTGGCCAAAATAAGGCGGGTCGCTGGTGTTTATATAGGCCTACAGAAAACTTTATGACAATGTCGATTAATTATTATTATCATCATCTTCAGCAAGGGTTAAGCCAAAAATGTTTGTTTCGGTCCCATGTAGATAGAATAGAGCTGGCTACTCCAACGAATCCTTCGGACGCCCCACACATCTCGATCCTTTTGGCTTTTAATTCAATAGTCGTTTGGGGATGCGGCAGTCGTCAATTCGGTTAAGATGTTCCAACCATTTTAGCCGATACTGAACAATTCCATCAAGTATACTTATAATATTTAGTTCCTGTCGTGAATCGGCATTTATTTTGCGATCTTGAAGAGTGTATCCTAGCATGTGCCTGAGAAATCTCATCTCGCCGCTTGAATACGACAGAGCTGGGACTTCGTTAAAGTCCAATTCTCAGACACATAGAGCAGTGAGGGGAGGGCCATCATCCTGTAGAACTTCAGGCGTGTTTCTTCCCTCGTTGATTTTAGAGTTCTCCTGATGGTCCCACACATATGATTGAACTTGTGCAGCTTCTTCACCCCATCAATGTTTGTAATATAAGATACATTACAGCCCGGATATTCAAAATTACTGACCTTGCAATAGTTAGTAGCCGTCCCTTGAATACGTTACTAGCATATAGTAGGGTAAGATGAGCTGTTACCTTCGGGCTTAACGTCCAGTCCGATTAACTGACCGTCTTACCGGACTAAAGGGACCAGTTTTCCCTGCACGCAGTATTACAGCCGATTAAATCCAACTAGATTCTCGCCCGTAATATTTCAAATGTAAGCCGGCCCAGGACCATTTACCTAACGCCTTAACATGGTACTGGTGGCTATTGCTGCTCTTCACCAGGAACATTTATCGACCTTCACTACAGGTCGTCAAAAACAAGTATTTCATAATCGCACTACGGGTTATGCAAGCACGTGGCTGGCCGCAAATTTTTTAAAAGCTGTCATACAAATCAGTTTACCGGAAGAGGCTATGAAAAGCTTGTAAACGGCGTTCCGAACGCCGCGGATTCGATCTTAGCTTTGCGTATGTACGGAATAACGGGCACATTTTGCTTGTCGGCTTCTCTTCGAAATGGGCATACAGAACTGAATTTTAAAATACGAAAAAATGATTAAATACGGATCGCAAAACCCTGTACAACCGAAGCCACATATTTTGTAAGATCCAAATAGCAAACAAAAAACGTTTGATAAAGAAACTTTTTTAAGTTTCTGTAGAATGAATGACCGCACTATACAAATCGTAGACTGGGTTGCATACGATGCGGGCTGAATAAATGTTAGAAGACTAGTTTATTTCTATTCGCCAAGCAGATAAAACTCCAACAAATAGGATAGAAATTAGAACCATCCCTCAACCACCAGACGTCTAGCAATGATTTCACGAAGCGATTAGTACTCGCAAGACGGTAATGGCCTACAATCATTCTCACGTAACTTATTGGTCTAATTATTTAATTCGTCTCATATGACTACATGTTTATCGGTACAATTATTGTTTTTATTTAATTTTGGACATTTCCTTTTCTTTGTCATTCTGGAGGGGGGGGGTTAAACCCAAACGACCAACTGGCTGCATCACTGGGCATACCCCGTCTTGGATGTTCATATATAGTTTTTATTTTTGTACTCCCATCACCATCTTCTGACTCCCATTTGGCACACACATACACACCCACACACTACTCGATCTTCTAAATTCCTTCACTTTCTCCACCTCCGGCCCGCTCTGGCGTGCGTCTCCTCTTAACTTTACCATACAGCTGAAGGGGGCTTTGACCCCAGATCAGCCTGAGACTAGTCTTTCGGGACTAGCCTCAACATCTCGAAAAAACTGGAGATAGCATACAATGTCATAGTTTTAACATTGAAAATGTTTATAAGGACGTGTCGCACATTTGCGGCCGATCGCTGGTGCGTGATCGAAAATGGGAACCGGTGAGTTTCCATAGAAACTACTTCTTTGTTGTCAATAACGTAGTACACATATAAAACTTCGCTTATGAATGCGACTACGGTACATTTAACTTATAATCTGTACATTGGTAAATGAAGAATGAATTCATTGATTGGTGAATGAACATATATATATATATTTTTTTTAGATTTATTGAAGCATTTTCAATGCCCTTTTCTGTTCATTGCATTTGTGCAATGCCTGTAAATTTTTTTTTAATCGCTCGATATCTGTTTATGAAATTGTGTACTGCTAGTAGCGGAACTGGGGGGTCCGCAGGGTCCGCAATTGGGGGGCCTGAGGACGGGGGGGGCAAACATATTCCTCATTGCTAGAGATCCTCAAATTACGCTTTTATATTACTCTGTGCTAAGTAATATTTCAAAATACAAAATCTTATTTCTGTAAAATAAAATGTCTTTATCTTAGAATATTTGTCTTTAATTCCAATGCCAATGTAAATGATAAAGCTGTACGTAGATAACAGAAACTTCTGAAAGGTGAAATAAATTTGTGTTTTTTTGGTTTGTCTAAAAATATGCGCTTAGTTAGTAAAGTGTACGATATAAAATTTAATATAAAACAATTATCGTCTTCATGAATTTAAATTTAATAAAACTTGCACTTTTTCCAAGATGCATAAAAGTTCAATAAATGACAAAGTCATAATTGGTTACTAACGACATGTCTTATTTTCAGCTTATTTTTTTACATCGATCTAGACAAAAGATACTAAAGAACAAATCAAACTTCAGTGGAACACGCGAATATCGAGCTCGCTTATAACGAGAACTCGGATGTAACGAGCAAACGTGCGAGATTTGTTTGGTTTTGTATCTTAGTAATGATAACTAAACTCGCGAATAACGAGTAGTAACGCGTTAGAGACTTGGTTATAACGAACATTTTATCGCAGACTTGTTTATGGGTTAAGGTCTAAATATGTTCGTTACAATACAGCGTTTTAAACATTCGTACAAGATGATACATACATACATTTTGTACAAGACGAAATTGAAATAAATTAAAACTAACTACATTTCCTGTAACAATAAGAAGTCCGAAAAGTAGTGGCCAACGGATAAATACGTAAAAGCTTAAATTACGTGATAATCTCTTAACGTATGTTCTTAAAGTTCTTAGGCTGTTCTATATTAGAAATGATAATAAATGTAATTTTAAAATCTATGATTACTTAAATTATTATCCGGGCCGTAAGGTCGTGGTCTTGCGAAATTTTCGTGATGATTAATGTTATTAACGTAATCAGACGTTTCGGCTTCATCTCTGGAGGCCATCTTCAGTGCAAGGTCATCGAACTGCTGACAAGATGTGCGCCAGTCAACCACAGTACTGTGGCAAAGGCTCACAGTCTATGATCTACGAGAAAACCCCATACTGTTGTTGTTCCGCGGTCAAAATTAACTGCTCATCAGCAGTTTTACATAATAGTAGTGTTCCAAGCTCCTTTAACTTGCTAATGTCATATGTCAGTTTTGGGGGTACTCTAGACGAATTTCTGAAATCTCTGAAAAAATGGCTGCTCTCAGTTTCAAATACTAAAGAAATTTTAAAAATTATTGACTAAAAAATACATCATCATCATCATCATCATCTATCTGTCCAGGATTAGGCAGGTTGCCTGTTCCAGCTTCACCATCTCCGTCTCGGTCTGCCAACATTTCTTCTTCAGGTTGGCTTATAACTCAGGATTTTTCTTGGAATTCTTCCTGGAGACATGCGCATAACATGCTCTTTCCATCTTTTTTATAGTTATTCGCTAGTCCCGTTACGGGCTGTACTTTTAATTCCCGTCTTATATCTTCGTTCTTTATGTGATCTAATCTTACACAACCTTTCACAGATCTAAGATACTTCATTTCAGACGTTTCCATCTGTCTATAATCTTTCTTTCTTGGTGCCCATGATTCGGACCCGTATAATAGCATGGGGACTGCCATCACCTTATAGAATTTTATTTGTGTTTCTTTCGTGGTCTTTCCTTTGAGTGTTCTCCGTAATGTCCCACATATTCTTTGGAAGTTGTTTGTTTTATTAAAAATATCTTTGTCTTCTTCATATGTAATATCACATCCTAGGTAATTGAAATGTGATACTTGTTCTAAAATTTTATTTTCAATTACAATTGTTGTCCGAACGAATCGAATTATTAATTAATAAAAAATAAAATAAATATATTGTATTTTAGTTATATTGTGGAATTGTATTATTTCTTTTATATTATATTGTATTTATTTATATACAATATATGTGTTTTTAATAATAATGATGTTTCTTTTTACAATATGAAATTTATTTGATTTGTTTTTGTGAAGTAAGCAGCAAGCGGCCTAGTTATGTTTACGTATGTGAGGGAAGCCACGACACTATTACTAGGGGGCCCCATTTTGTTACGTCATTCATGTTTTGTGTTGTTGTACTGTAATATTATGATGAAATAGTGATTCAAAAAATTTGTTTCTTTTTTTTGCCATCGATCCTAGAAGACTTGTTTGGTGTGTCCAGAGTTTAGTATTCATTGATGAGGTCTTGAACTCCTGGTAACACCCAACTCCCATCACTCCATATATCTTCTTAGCCTTCTCCAGTGGCGTAACTCTTTTTCCCGGGCCCCTCCGCAGGAATCATTTGCGCCCTCCCTGCTACCCTTACTTAATTCATCCTTTTGTTCCCTCTTGAATACTAACCCCTTCTTATAGCTGTGCCAAATACTAAAATTACATAACAGAAATAAAATAATTATTCTTTCTTGTAGCCTATGATGTATACTCAATTAGTAAAATATAACTTTTGTTTCAATTAACAGTTTCATTTCTTATTTAATAGTATATTTTATGTCTCTGATCAATGTAAAAAATACTGATAATGACACATGTCACTAGTAACTAATTATTGTCATTTATTGCACTTTGCACTCTTGGAAAAAGTACAAATTTTATTGAATTTGTCATGAAGGCAGTGAATGTTTATATTAAATTTTATATCATACACTTCATTAACTAATCTGATATTCTTAAAAAACCATGTATTTCACCTTTTAAACTGTCTGTTATATGCTTACAGCCTTATAATTTGCAATAGCTTTATTGCACGACTAATATTGGCGCAATTATTCTGATATAAAGACATTTTATTTTACAAAACTAGGGGTTTTCTATTTCAAAACATTACTTAGTAGAGAATAATATAAAAACGTATTTCGAAGATTTATAGCATTTAGAACGCAAAATAACAATATCTCAATGTTATTGCTGTATTTAAAAAATAGTATAAAAGTCGAGTGATTTTAATTTAGTTTTCTTTCACTTGAAACTATCGTAAACTTACTGCAGTGTTTGTTGTTTCATTAATCTCAATTTATCAAGCAGTTTCATTTACCATACGGTAAATTCGCTCAGCCTTTATCGTGCTACGCAGATAATTCTTAATCAATTTTAACTTGGAAGATGTCCGCTCGACCGAATTCTGGTGGCTTCGGTGCATTCATAACTGGAATCACCGCTCTATCGTGCAGTTAACAAAATAATTTATGCTCTCAAAGTACATCACTAGGTACTGGTAAAATAACTGTAAAGAATAAATGTACACGTTTTTGATGTTAAATACGTACGGGAAAATTTGTTTTTACTTAAGTTAATAGTTTACACCTATTCGTAAAAAATTAACGGAAACGTTTGAGCCCCCCCCTGCATTGCGGACCCTGTGAGTCCGGCTGTTACGCCCTGGCCTTCCTATTTCTGTGTTTCTCCCATTGTTCCCTCCATGTTAACATTATATCTCATCGTGTGCCCTACCGATTTTCCTTCTCCTTTTTATTATTTTTCTCGTTCACTAGTCAGACTACTTCCTCATTGTTCAGTTTGTCCATCCATTGTCCTCTTGCAACACATGTCAAACGCTTCTATACGATGTTTGTTCTTTTTTGTTATCAGTCCGGGTATCGGATTTGTTCTCCACATATAGGCCTATCTTATTGTCAAGTTATTACGTATACTTATCTTTCCGCTTACATTACGTG
Source organism: Magicicada septendecula (assembly GCA_034769895.1). Classification (NCBI taxonomy): domain Eukaryota; kingdom Metazoa; phylum Arthropoda; class Insecta; order Hemiptera; family Cicadidae; genus Magicicada; species Magicicada septendecula. The sequence goes on from CM068372.1 coordinate 391,359,849, forward strand.
GTGAATGAAGCTTTTTCTTTTCGTTGAACCTTATTTTGTCTGCCTTATTCTGTAAACCTCTCTAAACCCTTTGCCTTTTGCCTGCTTTTTTCTTTTTTTTTTTAATTCGGGGTCAAAACGTCTTACGATTTCCTCCATTGTTGCCTGTCGTTGCAGTTTTCATCGTTTAGTCCTCTATAACTCGTTGATCTTCGTATGCCCTCTATCCATGTTTTATTGGGTCTTCCTTTCTTTCTGTGCTCTCTAGGTATCCATCTCATTGTTTTCTTGGTAGTCGGTCTTGTCCCATTCTTTGTACGTGTCTGTACCAGATTAGTTGTTTTTCTGCGATGCAGTCGATGATTGTCTTTTGTACGGCCATTTCTTCTTTGACCGTTTCATTTCCGTATTACCTGTAGCCTTGAAGTTCTAGCAGGTCGTCTCAAAGCATCCATTTCTGTAGCTTCTAACTTTCTTTTTACATCTTCCTTTATTTCCCATGTTTCGGATCCGTACATCAACTTGCTTTTAATCATACTATCGTATATTCTTTTCTTCCTTTCTTTTCCAATTTCTGTGCTCCATAGAATCCCATTCAACTGCATTTTAATATTCTTTGCGCGTTTTTCATCTACATAACTGAACGTTTGTCTGTTGTGTACCTGAACGCTTTGCCTCATTGCTTTCCTCTCAACTTGGCATACGTTCGCCCTACCGTCCCTTGTCGAACTAGTTTTATTTGTCACTGCTGAATATGACATCCGATGGGCGGCCGAAACATCTATAGAACTAAATAATGTCATTACAAAGCAATCGACTACGGCTTAATAACCCGAAAATTTTAAACTCTTAGTGACAACCCCAGACGTGACAACACATTGCGATATCATTCACAAATACCTGGTGAAGTTTGTTACACAGCGGCCAGTCTGCCTTGTAATGTGGTCAGCATTACTCCGTTGTCGAAACTGAATGCTTCAGACCAATTCGTTGTTATTGGTGGACCCAGCGGCAATAGGAGGATGTAAATTCATGCTTTCAGTATCCAAGCCACTTATACGTATATGAATAGAATAATATTTACCTCTTTTATCCGTCCAGTGGCTTTTCCTTTTTTTACATTTCACTACGTATTTCTGGTGTAATCCTTCAGTAAAGTTCGTCAGATAATTAAAACAAATTACGTATAATTTACAACATGTCGTAAATAAATATAGAATGTCACACACACGGTCAATAACAACGTAAGCATAACAGTCGATTATAGTGTTACCGTGGTGTGCACCAACAACACCGCGTGTGTTTCGTGTTCATATATTGTATACTTACTTACGACGTGTGTGTAAATTATTCGTAATTTTTTTTAACTATCTGACGAATTTTACTGACGGATTACACCTGAAGTTGGGACATATGTCCAGAAACGCATAGTGAAATATAAAAAAGGAATAGCCACTAGACGGATAAAAGAGGTAATTTTTATTCTATTCAAATACGTATAAGTGACTTGGATACTGAAAGCGTGAATTTAAAATAAAATCAGTGTTCAACTGTATATAAGAAAATGAGCCAATTTACACATTTTATATAATTTAACATTTACTTATTTTAACATACATATTATATATCTTAAACGGTAGAATCTTTATTGTGTCAGTATGATAATGAAGGTATATGAAAAATATCAAACGTTGTATATTTACATAAAATCTTTAATGTGAAAACTCAGGTCGATCCGCTGCGCCACTAAAGTTGTTACTAATCTCAGTACGTAAAGTAGAGAATTTGTTAGCGGCTTTTGTTGTAGTTCTTGACTAACTTCATTGTGGAGAACACGGTTTCACAGATGTTTGTACTTCTAAACATCCACGTAAATTTCTGTCTACAATTACGCAGATTTGGGTATTAGTCATGAGGCACTAGCTTAAAAAATCTGGCTGCAATTGTTGCCTGGTCTGCAGGAAGAGATCAGCTTGTAAATCACATAGGCCTAATTCTAATTGAATGTCACTCGGCTGTTCCTCACAGACAGTACCAAAACGATTATTTAATGGCGAGACACTGTTTTTTAGCATTTTATATTCTTTGAATGTTATGTTAAACTCGTCCACGATTTCTTGTATATTTGCACCAAATTCAGAAAATCCGTGTATCGTTTTATCGTTTGTTAACTCTTCTGCTATTTGGCGGCAGCTTGAATTATGAGCAAATTAATTTTTCTTACGAACGTTTGAAAATTTTTAAAGAAATAATTTTAAAGTAATTAAGGAACTAAAATCAAAATATTTAAAACAATTGTTATAAGTATCATGACTTACTGCTCAGAAGTTTGGACTACTAATAAACACGCAAGAACAAAATTAATGATAGCAGAGATGAACTTTTGGAGAGATTCGGTAAGAGTATCTGACGTGAGAAAATTATAAATGAAGTCATTAAGGACGGAATGAATGTGAAAAATTCAATTATTGACTTTATCCAAACAAACAAAAAATACGATGGTATGGACACACGAAAAGAATTGCACAGGAAAGATTGCCAAGAAGAGTTATGGAATGGACCCTACCAGGAAGAAAGAAAAGAGAAAGACCACCTATCACCTGGATAGAAGAAATTCAGACTATATTGAGGGAGAGAGAAATTAAGGAAGGTCTTTGGATGGACAAGCAGCAGTGGAAGTTGAGAATTCAATCACTTCTGTAATCTTTGGTTCCGAAAAATGTGTAAACATTGTACAGCCGGAATAATAAATAATTTTAAAGTAATTAACATAAAATGCTTTTGCAATGTGTACACAGAGTAATTATTAATTTGGCTTCCCAAGATAATGTCGAACACGGTCAATAACAACGTAAGCATAACAGTCGATTATAGTGTTACCGTGGGGCGCACCAACAACACCGCGTGTGTTCCGTGTTCATACATTTTATATTTACTTACGACATGTGTGTAAATTATACGTAATTTGTTTTAATTATCTAAGGAACTTTGCTGAGGAATTACACTGAAGATGGTACATATTTCCAGAAACGCGTAGTGAAATATAAAAAAGAAAAGCCACTAGACGGATAAAAGAGGTAAATTTTATTTTATTAAAATAAGAGGATGTTAAACGGCGTCGTACAGCCAATAATAGTGTATCGCTCTTAGATTTTGGGCAGGGATGTGAATATACAGTAGACAAACAATGTATACGATTGTTAGAACACAGAAGAATCTTAATCAGAATAGCGGACAGTGTGTCGGTAAGGAAGAAGGGTTACCATGGCAACCAAGACGGGATGGAAATGTAACAAAACGGCAGTAGACTAAATCCCTAGCGTAAGGTGGAAGATAAGCATAGGAGACTGGAACGTTTTATCAAAAATTCCTGACGGGACAAGGCTCCTTCAGAACTTATACACGCGGGGCCCACAGGACAGCTGATGAGCATTGTATATATTGCAAGAAGGCTAATATCCCAGAACACACAACGTGTGAATCCCCAAAGTGAGAAAGATTGCGCTACAATTTAAAAACAGAACTGGGATTGAGATTGAACATAGACAATACTGTAGGATGTAGGCTATGTTAGGTAGGATGTTAAACTGGGATGACACACATTCTTACGTAGGCTTCCACGGCCTGTCTTCATTGTGTTTTTGAAATCTTCCTCCGGTATGAAGAGCGTCGAGAATGTCTTCTATGACAACGTTCCATATATATTACAATGAGTATCCTCAAGTCTATGAATGACATAACAGGTAGGATGTTTAAGAGTGACAGTTCTGCCTGACGAAGATATCTAAACCAGACGGATTAGACACTGCTTTCGTGGGGAAAAAGAGGTGTTTTACTGACAGACTGTCGCTTGTGATGCGGTAGAATCCAACACACTTGTCAGAGTCGAATGAGAATTTCACCTCTTGAAAAAAATCGCATATACGCAGATGACATATTTTAGTTATGGAATGCAAACGTTGACCCAGGAATATCACTTCAAAGAATTATTTGTTCTACGCAGACGATAGTAAACGATTTGAGACAAATTGTTTATAATTGTATAGGCCTACTTGAATTTTCAAGGTCGCTAATTAAGAAAGAAGATAAAAAACATTGTAAAACTAGGAGGGTAGTCAAATGGCCAAAAAGGGGGTAAAATCTAAAAAATATCCGTATCTTTGGATTCACTTCTCTTACTATAGTCAATTACAAAGAGCAATATGAATGAGGAAAAGAGGAATGGAATGATTTTATGTTTATTAATATAACATTTGATTATTCTATAAGTAGGAGACATGCAAGAAGAAGACCCAGATCTGCAAATCCATAGAATCGGAAAGTGTAGCGAATACAAATTTTTGGGAAGCATTATTTCAGAAGATGAAACAACAAAGAATGACATCAAAAATAGGATACAACAGGGAAAAAAGGCTATTTGTTTGCTAAAATCGTTACTTTGGTCGAACAAAATGAAACTTCAAACTAAACTGACAATCTGCACAACTATTGTGGAGCCCATTTTAACTTATGGTTGCGAATGCTGGCAACTTTCAGATAAAGGGAAAAAAATGATAGAAACTGTGGAAATGAACTTCTTAAGAAGAGCGTGTAATATTTCTAGAATGCAACATGTTAGAAACGAAGATATAAGAATGAAAACAGGGCGCATATTTACAACAGCAGAAAGAACAGAATCCAGACAGTTGCTATGGTATGGTCACGTAATGAGGATGAAAGAGAAGCGATGGCCAAAGAAAGCATTGACTTACACACCACAAAACAGGAGAAGAAAAGGAAGACTGACAACACAATGGAGAACAGGAATTAGGAAAAGCATGAGAGATCGAGCTATTGAAGACGATGACTGGAAAGATAGGGAGAAATGGCGATCGAAATGCGGGATGCGGCATAGACTGTAGGACCCGCGCTAATAATAATAATTATTATTATTCTATAAGTGGCCAGAGGTACAACGTCTTTCCCTAGATCAATCAGTGCTGACCTGTGTAGTTGGAAATTCTGTTAAGTCTACCACCATATTTAAACAATCACATCAAGGAAAGTATTCGTCCTACAAAAATTAAAACAAAAATTATTGGTTAATAAGCTTTATTTAGCATGTCTATCTCTCTTTGGTAACTTAATTTTTTTGTTATTTAGGGAAATACAGAAAAATTTTGAACAAGCATTACTAAATTCACATAAAATTCAAAGTCTAATATATTTTAAAAAACGAAGTTAAAAATCTTAAAAACTTTGAGTGTGATCAAAATAATATATATGTTAATGATACCTTTCAAGAACTGTTCTTCATTTGTTTTCTATTTGTATCGGCCATCTGAGCACCACATGGCAATTTCAATTCTTTATTCCTTGTTCTTTTCTTTTTCTCCAATATTTTTTTATATTTTCACTACGTTTTTAGTTCCTGTCTTTAGTCCACTTTGAACCTGCGGATTTCTGTCTCCTACCCTGGACTCCTTCCCTTTTTAATACTTTTGCCCGAAAAACTTCTCTTTCAATTGCTTCTTCTGTGTTTATATTTTTTTTTCTAAATTATTTTCGACTTCTTTAATCCAACTTGATGTTGACTTCTTTTTCCACAGATATTTGAAGATATATTATAATAACAAATAACCGCATGAAAACTCCCAGTTATCAGACAAAAGTATGAAAAACGCACACGGTTTTTGACCACAGTTCGTTATTTTTACTAATATTATAATTAAAGAGACTCCATTAAAAAGAAATTATCAGATGTTACTCTAATTTATGAATGCTGTTTTTATCAGACGTACGGTTTTCGAGTTATTCAAAGTCAAAAATTGGTTTTAGGTTGGTAAAATAAAATTTAAGAGTCATCTTTAAACAGTCACATCCTGCAAAATATTAGTCCTACTCCGATTATTAAAATTATTATTAATCGATGGCGGAATATAATCATTACGAATTATAAGGTTTTGGACATTAGCCATCGTGAGTTAAAATGTATTTGATTAACAAAGTTTAAATAAGATTAACTAAGCCTTAGTTTCACTAAGAATTGGAGTTTTGATGACATCTATTTGTTAGTGATAGATGTTATCTTTGTATTAATTTTTTGTTCGCCTGAAGACGACCTCTAATTCTGTAGAGGTCGAAACGTCATGTTTCTTAATTTTAGTTCACGAGATGGCTAATGTCCGATAACTGATAATTTGGAATGATTAGTCCTATTGTAATAAAAAAAAAATTATATCTCATAAAGTAACCTTTACTTCACTTTTATTTTGCTAAGTTTAATATTTTTGGGCTATTTAGTAATATATCTTTCTATTTTATGAAATCAATAAATTGATCTGAAATAGAAAGTCTAATAGTATCGAATATCCATAACCTCACTATAAGGTGAGAGAAGACAGACAAAGACTGTATGAAAGGAGGAGATAACTCTCTCTCTCTCTCTCTCTCTCTCTCTCTCTCTCTCTCTCTCTATATATATATATATATATATATATATATATATATATATATATATATATTTAGTCACTTTTTGCTACAGTCCGTTTCTTGATATATATAATACATTTAATATTTATAATTATTAAACAAACAAGAAACTGACAAAGAAAGAAATATAATATACCAAATTGGTTATGAAAATGGATACAATAAAAATACTGTGATCAAAATAGAAAATAAAATCAAATATAAAATAAAAACTGAACAATTAAGAATAAATCAAACTGAACAACACATAAATAATAACAACAACAAAAAATGGGCCACATTCACATACATAAATAATAAAATGACAAAACTAACAAAACTATTTAAAAACACAGATATAAAAATAGCATACAAAACTAATAAAAATAAATTACAAAATCTAAATAGCTCACACAACATAGAAAATACAACAACTAACGGCATATACAAAATTGAATGCCAAGATTGCAATAAATGTTACATAGGACAAACAAAAAAACAGCTGAAAAAACGTTATTTTGAACACCTAAAAGCATACAAAAAACCAGAAATATATAAATCCAATTTAGCCACACATGCAATAAACACAGGACATGAATTCCCAGACATAACCAATGTAACACTAATAAAACATATACCACACAAAGGCACCATAATGAACATTTGGGAAAATTTACAGATATACAAACATAAAACAGAAAACAAACTAATACCTGAACAAATACAAATCAACACAAAACATGACACAATATTCAAAGCACTCAACATAGAAAATACACAAAAAACTAACACATACACCACAATCACACACAATAAAACCAATTTGAAATACCAGAAGCCAACAGGAAGCCACAATAATAATAGTCAACCAACAAAACATATGTACTTCACCAGACAAAAAAACCGGAATGCTGAGGATGGGTACAAGATAGTACCCGAAACATGTTCCAATAAAGGTTAAAAATAACATCTTGAGGTAAATTTAATTATAAATATTAAATGTAATATATATATATATATATATATATATATATATGTATATATTGTACTGTGGTTATATTTACAGGTATTGTAATATTGTATGTAATTATGATATGTAATTACCGTTATTATGTTTTTTGTTTATCAGCACATGAAAAGAAACTCTCTCTCAGGGTTAATGATTATTAAGCTGTTTGATCGTATTTACGATTGTATATATTATCTTCTTTTCTTTAAACCAAACCAAATAAAGTTAGTATGTAATGTTTTGTTAAATAACAATGTAAAAAATATCTACCCTACAAATGTAACTTGACTGATTCTGAATTCTTCCAGCTGCCACGGGTTCACTTCTGGTTGATGTTTATTATTTTCAAAAGCAATACCAGGCTTGGCGATCCGTTCCTCCACGCGAATTTCTTATTGGTTTTACCGCTGAATGTTGTTTTCTATGACGACTGCAAAACAGATATCTCCTCGGAATATTTAATTATATTTTATGGCCACTCAAACTATTCTTCAGTACAGGATTTTCCTCTTCTATCCGCGTTCTATTAAGGATATGTTTAGATTTCTTGTAATATTATTTATTTATTGAGTATTATTTTATTTCATTAAATTCAATATTAATGTTGAATCTCTCCTCCTGGTTGTTTACTTTATTAAATTGATAATCAAAACTCTGGTATAACAAATTAAATTCCTTTACTGTTTCTTCGTTTACATATAACATTAAACTTGATGATGTACAAATTTGATTTATTTAAATGCTACCAAATATTAATTTACATATCACTCTTTTAGACTCTTCATGCTACTCTTATTAGATATAATTTTAGACTCTTCATGCTACTCTTATTAGATATAATTTTAGACTCCTCATGTAACTCTTATTAGATATAAATTTAGACTAATACATTTCCTTTCATTTCTATACAATACAAACTCTAACAATTTACAAATTTGCCACATTGATAATTCCCTACTTTCATTAAATCTTTTTATCATATACCTATTAAAAACATATATAACTTTTCTATTTCTTATTAAATATATTTATTTTATCTCTAATATTCGTAATTCTAGTTGGTATTTATTAACTTATAATGTTCTTACTATTTACTCTTATTATAACATTCATTCCAAATTTCATATATTCTTTTCAGAACATATAACTTAATACTGTTTTATCTCATATAGGAATCTACCTCTATGTTGACTGGGTGAGTCGATAGTCCCAATGTTTTTGTTTACATTTTAAAACATATGTTCCAGTTAATATTAAATTTGTATCTTTTTTCTTTTAAAATTTATTATTTTCCTCTTATGTACTGTGTTGCATTTTAACAGCAGTACAATACATATATAAAGGGCAGAGTCAAATGTATAGAGACAGACAGAGAGCAACGCAGAACGCAGGTTAGCGACCAATATATACTTCGCTACTTTTTGGTGAAATCGCCGGGCGGCCCACACCGACCAACGATGTCGTCAGCCCCAGTGTGGGCCGACACGGTGGGTATACTGCACGCCCCGCATCATTACTGACCACACAAATATTACTGTAGGCCTGTATACTGTATACTGCTGCTTCACACGGCACAACGACGACGACTAGACCAACACTGCTTCGCTAGGTTAAAACACTTTCTGCAAAACCTGTCGGTCTAACTCTGACCGCATCATCGTTCCACTGAGAGTCTCAATATAAAATACGCGAAAAGATTGAAATCTCATCGTCAGAATCATCAATATCATCTTCCATACATGGCTTGCCTGTTCCGTCCTCGATTGCCTGAGCGTTTTTTCTTTCGCTGTATTCTATGCCTTCTTCCTTTTCCTTTGTATTTTATGGTTTGATTAGTTGACTTCGAAGAAGCTGCCAGATTGGTGGTGTTGTGTCTACAATGTTAATGCGTTGATGAACAAGATGTCTGTTTCTCTTGCTGAGAGACAATATGACTACCTGTACAGCAGAAATTACTTTAAATACGCGTAAAAAATATCAGTTCCCTTGTGTCTTAGCGTTCGAAACAACTTCTTCTTCTCCTCTTCAAGGATTAGGTTATATAAACCTGTTCCGGCACTCATCTCATCCTCAGACGACCCACGTCTCTTCTAACAATGGCTTTACAGTTCAGTGCCGTTTTCGGCAATCGATCCTCTGTCATCCTTTCCATATGATCACACCATTGTCTTCTGTAAATTGAAATAATTTCATTTATATCCTTTACTTCGAGTTCTGCTTTGATATCTTCATTCCTTATTCTACCTTGCAGTGTATAATTTAAAGTATTTCGAAGAAACTACATTTCAGCACTTTGAATCTTGCCGCTTTCCTTTTTTTTGTCATGACCCCAGCCGAGATATTCGAATCGGCTCACTTGTTCTAAAGTGCTGTTGTTCATAACTATCTTAGTCCTCATTGGATACTTACCTTTAAAGGGCATGGTTTTGGTCCTTCTTACTGAAATTGTCAGTGAGTACTCTCTTGCCACTTCTTGTAATTGAAACAAAGCTTTTTGTAAATTATCCTCGTTTTCTTGAATAAGAACTATGTCATCCGCATATAGCAGAGAACCCATCATACAAATTGATTTGTTAAGCTGTATTCCCGAAGTCACTCTGGATTTCCATGCTCTCTACGTGTCGTCAATGTGTATATTAAACAAGGTTGGGGAAACACAGCGTTCGAATGATCACCAAAATATCTATCCAACAGTTCCAGCCCTTTTGTTTCTTGATAGTTTCTAAACGTTTTAGGTCGTGGCCGTATGCTGTCATTACAGCTATGAAAGTCGCTGACTCATATTTCCTCACCGTGCTCCTTATAAGTGACAACCTGACACGGGATCAAAACGTCCTACGACGTTGTCCGATGCCTAATCCCCCATTGCTGTCTGTCGTTGCAGTTTTCGTCGTTTAGTCCTCTATTGCTGATTGATTTGCTTATGACCTCTATCCAAGTTTTCTTGGGTCTTCCTTTCTTTCTGTGCTCTCCAGATATCCATCTCATTGTTTTCTTTGGTACTCGGTCTTGTTCCATTCTTTGTATACGTGTCCATACCAGATTAGTTGTTTTTCTTCAATGCAGTCGATGATCGTTTTTTGTACGCCCATTTCTTCTTTGATCGTTTCATTTCGTATTCGCTCAGGCTTGAAGTTCAGGCAGCTCGTCTCAAAGCATCCATTTCTGTAGCTTCTAACTTTTTTTTACCTGTTCTATTATTCTCTATGTTTCGGATCCGTACATCAACGTGCTTTTAATCATACTATTGTATATTCTTGTCTTCTTCTCTTTTCCAATTTCTGTGTTCCATAGAATCCCATTGAATGATCTAATTATATGTTTTCCTTTGTTTATTCTTTATTTTATTTCAATATCATCTGTTTCTTCTTCATTAAAGTTTATTCCTAATTATTAGTAGCTGTTGAACATTCTTTGTTTATACATTATTTGTATAAAAACATTTTACTTGCAAAAATAATTATAATGTAACAACAGCCTATATATAGCCTATTGTAGGATTTCCACGGTGTCAGCCGCCTCTCATTCACTAGTTTCCAATTCTTGATTGGACATTGTTCATGTAGGCCTACATTTCTTGCAGACATTAATAGACTAACAATAATTAGTTAATTAGTGTTCAAAGTGTTTACATATTTTATAATTATCTTTTACAGTGTAAAAGGAATTTACATGAGAATTGAAAGAATTTTAGGAAAACTGATAGTAAACAAAATGAATCCACAAAAATGCCAAGCGAATTTATTTTGATTCGCCAGGCCGCCATAATCTTACACTGATTTCTCATTGAATTTTTTATTACTCTAATTAATTGTATACGGCACACGCGTTTTTTATAAAATTTCCAGAAACGAATTCTTATAAAGTCGATCAATCGCATTTTCATAATCAATGAACGCCAACATAAAATGTGTTTTAAAAACTTACAAACACTTTCTAAGTTTTACAATTTATTATTTACCTCTGACAATTGTTTCAGCCTATTAAGCTACCCTCAAAGAGATCATAGAAACAACTAAACAAAGAAAGTGAGGCTGGTGAATACGTGTCAAATAACAAAAATTTAACTAACGAACAAACTGAATTCTGTGTAATCCCCTTTATTAAAAATTGTTATTTATTTTATTTTATTTTTCGAATTCTCCTTCTTATTATACTTAGTTTTTACGGACACGTGACCTTCCCTACCCCATTTGACCCCTTCTCCAGCCCCTCCAAAATACACACTCCACACACATGTCCTTGTCACACCCTTAACACGTGTTCACCACCCTCACTTTCTTTGTTTAGTTGTTTCTATGATCTCTTTGAGAATAGCTTAATAGGCTGAAACAATTGTCAGAGGTAAATAATAAATTGTAATACTTAGAAAGTGTTTGTATGTTTTTAGAAACCTTAGTAGTTATATGTTTTACCAAGTGCCCAACGAGTCATCAGTTAATATCGTAAAATATATGTGTACAATAATTTTGGTTAATTATATTGATAACACCACGACGCACTGACACTGGAAGGTTACGGATTACTCTAAACCTGAAGACTGAAAATAGCAAGCAAGCGTCTTTTCTATCTGGTCTTCACACTACTTTGAAGATAAGATAGGCTATACGTGTACGAGACCGCATCCAGAAACTAGTAGGTCTGTCTTGAAAACCATTAAAACACAAATTGTTCCACGTTTAAAACACAAGACAATGATCTTTTCTTCCGTCTATTGACGTGCTCGATGTAAAATTTCGAAGGTGCGGCTTCGTGAGCGCGAGCGCTTGTGCACTGACGACTCTGCAGCGGCGGGCAAGACATTATGCTCTCTTTTAACGTTTTAAAATCAAATGCCACCCAGACTGTTTGCAGTTGACGAAGGAGAAGAGAAAACGCAGCAGACGACGGAGAGAGAGAGAGAGAGAGTGAGAGAGAGAGAGAGAGAGAGAGAGAGAGAGAGAGAGGCAAGCGAGACGACCTAACAAGTTTGCCAATTTGGTTTTTATTGCGACCGTTCTAATTCGCAAGTTGCACTTCAACCTTTCAACCAGCCATACCATACGTACGCGCGTGCACCAATGTGTGCGCACGAGCGCGTGTGTAAAACATGGGTTGGGTCTCTTCTCCTTTATATTCAATCTCTGTGTGTGTGTGTGTGTGTGTGTGTGTGTGTGTGTGTGTGTGTGTGTGTGTGTGTGTGTGTGTGTGTGTGTGTGTGTGTGTGTGTGTGTGTGTGTGTTCAAATCACGCTTGCGATGCAATGCAACTGTATTCAAACATAGGACTTCTCAAATGACACGAACTTGTATTGACCTACCCCAGTCATTCTTGTCTTTCACTGTCTGTTTCTGTACACATTTCTCTTTCTCTTTCCCCCCATTCTTTCTCACTCTCCTCCCTTCAACTACGTCGCTCGTGTACATTGTTTCTTATTCTCTCACGTTTTTTAATTCCATTTATTTACTCAATTTTGTTCACAAATTTCGTTGCTTTCCTTAGAGCTTGTCATTTCTCGTGTTCTTTTTCCTTAGTTGTAGCTCAATAATTATTTTTGTCAAGCAAACACCTATGAATTTTGCAAACAGATTTATAACAAACGACAACGAACAGATCAAAAACATAGACAAGGTCAGTGACTTTCAAGTTGACAGGTCCCTTCTTTGGCGAAGGCCTAGAGGGTCCTCCTTCAGCACAAAGTTTACACTGTATAAAATAGCATTTTTTACTAATAAACTATAAATATCAAAATTAAAAAAAAATAACATCAAGTAATACCGCGTTAATTCTTACCATGCAGGGACGTTCTTCTTCTTCTTCTTCTTCTTCTTCTTCTTCTTCTTCTTCTTCTTCTTCTTCTTCTTCTCCTCCTCCTCCTCCTCCTCCTCCTCCTCCTCCTCCTCCTCCTCCTCCTCCTCCTCCTCCTCCTCCTCCTCCTCCTCCTTCTTCTTCTTCTTATTCTTCTTCTTCTTCTTCTTCTTCTATCAAGGACTAGGCGAATCGTCTGTTCCGATCCCAAAGGAATATATCCATTTTACCAACGCTTCCTAGGTCTTCCTATACTTCTACTCCAACAAGGTTGTATTGCCAAATTTCTTTAGGCAACCTGCCTTCTGGCATCCTATTCAGATGAGCAATCCATTTCTCTTTGCTTTCTGCAATACGATCTTGAATATTAAAAATATTCAACCCTTTGCGAATGTTTTCATTGTAGAGTCTATGTCTTCGTGTGCGGCCTTTAACAGAATCTCATCTCCAGTGCCTGTATCCTATCAAATGTTTTTTTCGCCGGAACCCAAGTTTCAGAACCATACAATAACACAGGCACAGCCGTTACCTTATTAAATTTAAGGTTGAGTCTCTTTCCCCGTTTTTCTTGACAGCACTCGACGAATTATGCCACGTAGGCCTACTGACTAAAACTCAGCCAACTAATGATCGACATCATAATGTACATCGTAAGTGAAGTCACAGACAAGATAGCGGAAATGTGACACCTGCTTTATACTCTTATTATTATCCGATACGATCTTAGTTCGCAGTATGTTCGCAATACAATATGGGTATTTGCCTATAAACACCGTAGTTTTTGTCTTCTGTGCAGAAATTTTCATGTTGTAATTTGAACAGACTTACTGTTACTGAAACATTGGCAGGGACCAATAATTCTATTACCTATAATTTTCGTAATATTTCTGTCTATAAACTAAGTAAGACACACATACACACACACAAAATGCGTGAACGCGCAAGATCCACCGATAACTGAGGGCCGTATTTTTTATTAAAAAAGAAAATTACTTAAGGGGAGATCAACAGTTTTTCGGTCAAAAAAAAAATCTAAATTTTTTTTATTGTCCCAAACAATTTTCCACTTAATCCCGATTAAGAAAATATTATATACTTTTATGAGGTTATCTACATTAATTTGGTCATAAAAAAAATAAAATGAAACGTATTATACATTGTTTTCCGGCTTCCATTGTTTAGTTTTACGCGCGTAACCATGGATTTCAACAATTAGGTACGCTTTTCTTAAAAACTATAAGTTCTGTTTAATTCACATTTTTTGTAGTTGAACAATACAATGTAACAATCAAAATTTACTAAGACTAATCTCTTCCTTCAAAAAATGAATTTTGTAAAAAAATTATAAGTAAAAAATTGTTTTCAAAAACTTTATAAAAAGTTATTATTTTCTTATATTAGTATTTTTTTCTTAAATTGCTTCAAACTAGTACAGTATGTTCCAAATTAAGGTATTAAGGTATGGTAGAAATTTCAAATACATAGCTTTAATAGATCATTAACTAGTGATACCTAACTAAACCCCTGTTCGCACATTTGAAATACGTTGAACAAAAAAAGCGCGCATCTTCCCTTAAACAAAGAGAACTGTGGTAAAGGGACGTCAATGCTCTACAGAACAGAAATCTCACAACTGTCCGGGAAGGGGGTTGTCCGATGCGAATTAGAGGTGGACCACAAGACGCTCAAAAGTATGGTAGGAAGACACAAAAATAATTTTAAAAAGTCGACTGGACCACATATGACTGGCTCTGTGCAGCAGTATCGGCCTCAAAATTCAAGCCGAAAAATCACATTGATTAATGTACAGTGAGTTAGAGTTTTTGGTAATTTTAGATGTCTTAGTCGTAATGTTAGTTCATTAAATTAAATACTTCATTAAATTTAGTTCATTACAGAGAAAAGTACTACGAAAGAGAGGAGTTGGGCTACCGAGAAATTCATGGCTGAGAAATTTAAGGACCTGGTTTGGCATGGATACAACTGACTTATTCCGTGCAGCAGTATAGAGAGTTAAAATAGTCTGTATGATATCCAACATCCGAAACGGGTAGGAACTATCAGAAGAAGAAGAAGAAGAAGAAATTAAATACAATTCGTTAATAAGTATACATTTACAAAATAAACTGTACATTTCCTGAAGGTTTTGGTAGGAGCAAATCTTTCTTTTTCGACTCAGTGCTCCGTGGTCATCTTAAGGCTGGGAACCAAATTCACGACTTGGTTCAGAATCAGCGTGGTGACTATTATGCCCTCTGTGTTCCACACCGACAACTAATTTCTTCAGCCGAACTAAACGTAACCTTACCGCGCGTGCGCACAACGCGGGTTATCACCGTATCGCTGACACAGAATTCCGCCATCCATACGTTTATGACGACCATGTTTACACTTTCCGAATTCTTTCCACAGAATTCACAGAACTACCGTTTCTTAGAAGTTTTTATGAATTTACTGCCGCTCAATAAAACTCGTTTGTTTAGAATTGCGCACGCACGCGTGTGTCTTCTTCTTCTTCTTCTTTATCTTTATCACATCGTCTTCTTCTTCTTCTTCAGGCCTTGGACCGTACAGTCCGTTGCGCACTCTTTCGTCTGACTACCTTTTCCTCTGTCTTCTGATGTTGCGGTGTCCCCCTGGGAAAATACATCAATTGCTTTGGTAGTCTCTCCTGATGCATCGTTTGCGTATGGTCTGTCCAACCCTGTCTGTACTGCTTAATCCTGTCATTCAGGCTGTAAATTTAGGGAGCGCTCCTTATGCCATCATTGCTTTGCCGGTGTCTCCCGGATACTCCAAGCACAGATCTCAAAAACCTCATCTCACACTAGCCTGTATTGGGCTGCAGGTCCTTGCTTACAGCGCCCATCCCTCACTACCACATAGGACGTATAGCACTGCCATCACTTTATACAATTTTATAAAAATTTCCATTCGTACGTATTTAGGTGCAAAGCGTGAGCAAACTCCTGAAGCCTCTCATTCTGGAGACTCTTGGAAGGATGCTTATTCCCCTTCATTCTTCACGCTTACTTCCTTGCAAGAATAGGATGCGGCGAAAGTATTTATTGCACCTGTGTTCAACGTCGGTGTATCCGATAGAAATAAGACCATTAGCGTGAATCCCTAAAGTCATTAGGTGCTGATCAAAGACCTCTCCATGTCAACATGAGCAACAGCTTTAGTCGACAGGACTTAGAATGACCATGTCTTTCCTTACACGTAGACTCGACTTTCTGGAAACTTATTTTAGTCCCTTTTGTATTCTTTACTCCGTAATCTATAGAGACAATTAATGTCTTTCATTTCTTAAAAATATTCTGTTACTACAGGTTTTTCATTTAGGGTCTATTTAATAAAAATTCTAGTAAGGGCATTCATCGTGTTGGAACTTGTAGTAACTTCTAGCAGTAGCTAGGGGGAATCAGGGGATCAGCCAGTTACGTGTGCGAACATAAGGCGTATAAATAATTGTAGAAATAAAAGGAATTACAATATTTCTAAATGGGTAAAATAAAGTTAGAGTTTTCTTAATGATGACAATGACTCGACATTTGGTAAATAACGTAGGCCTACGTATTTGCAGCCTTAAGGGAACCAGGACGTGAAAATTTTCAGAAAAATCGCTTTTAGTTTTTAGTATAAAAAATTCTCCTTTCCTTCTTGTTTAAAATTGTATATATATATATATATATATATATATATATATATATATATATGGAGCGATCGTGGCGTAGTGGCTAGCGTGTGGCGCTGCTCCGCTGTCGGCGCGGGTTCAATTCCCGCCGGGGGCCATCTGATTTAGATACGACCGTTCCCCCTCGCAAGGCAATGGCAAACCAGCGAGAGGTATCCTGCTTAGTATAAACCTTCCCCAACTATGCCGTTCGGATCCGGCGTTAAACTGTAGGTCCCATATACCTGTGAGAGACTCAGTACCACACGCACCACGGGTATATGCGGGGAGGGTACAAACCAGTCGGTACGATATATATATATATATATATATATATATATATATATATATTGCTATACCAAACTTTTTTTCATATCATCTTACATGTTTATTTCATGTGAGATCATCCAGTGCGATGTCATTGACCTCCATCAAACAAATATTTCAATGTTTTATAATAATATATTAGCTATAAAATAAGGATTCTGGAAGCAAATATGACTATTCTGGAAAGAAGTAAGGAGAACAGAGTAAAAAAAAGGCAACAAAAAATGAAGAGATTAGAGTAATGAAAGAACAAGTGCGTTTTGCAGGTGCATTTTCAATAAAAACATAACAAAACTTTAAACGTGATTTTCTGTAACTCCATATTTTTCATATTTGGGTACACATACCTTTGTACTGTAACGTGCTAGAGACTCGAATTTTTTTTTTTCATTATGTTTGCTTCATAACACTCACTATAACAAACCGACAGTTTTGTATGATAGCTTATGTTAATATTTAGTATGTTCTTAAAAAGAAGTAAAAATTTTGTTTTTTTAAAGCACTATATTTAAAAAATCACCCTAAGTATTCTTTTATCAGTATATGTATTTAATTAGATCTATGGTGTGCTCTATGTATTTATCTTTCAGCAGAAAAAAGTTCCATAAAAATACCTTGAATGGTTTTTTAAATATGTGTACCTAACTAATAAGCGACACATCCATTTAATTAACATGGGACCGACTTTCACGACCTGGTCCCCTTAAAAGCCAATTATACATACGCCAGAAAACGAAGGCAGAGCCTATTAACCTACCTTTATCTTTTCATCCGAACACACTTGCCTTTACAAAGTTGTCTATGCCGTGAATAACTGCTCAATTCTAATATCTCTATGGTTTGAACCGTCGCACAGTGGGGCCGAATGCCAAAAAGCTGGCCAAAATATGAAGGCATTTATAAATCGATCTAGAATTTGGTACTTATAGGTTTTGGGGGTCGCTGATTCCGAATCTGAAATCTAAATTTCAAAAAACAAAGTTGCGGATCCAATATGGCGGACAAAAATAGTAAGATATAATATTTCTCCCCCAAAAAGGATTGTTTATAGTTTTTAAGATTGCTGATTACAAATCTGAAGTCCAAATTTCAAGTAACAAAATGGCGGTTTTAACACGGCGGGCAAAATTTGAAAAAATGAATTGTTTATTGGTTTTGGGGTTCAATAAATACTAAATATTCAAAAAATTCAAAGCAATGTAAAAATATTTATTTTGAATGATTAAAATAACAAATATAAAATGTCATTTTGAAAATATTTATAATTTTACGTTACTCTTCATCGTCAATAGTATCATGGAATCGTTGTCCGTTGAGGATACAGATGACGAACCAACATCAATAACACCTCGAATTTCGGGTGGAAGTAGCAAGGCCACTGCTTCGGTTGATAGGCATTTCATTTTTTTTAGGTATATTCCCCAGACTCGAAACAAATGGGTCTGAATGTACTAACATACGCGAAAGAAAGTACGTCTTCCAAATTATGTATTCGGCTATTCTGGCGGGCGGAAAAGTTAAAAAAAATTAATATTAATAAAATCAAATATTGTAGTTTCTGATTATCGCTTATTACACGACTTAAATTTGCAAATGAAAAATGATGTGATTAAAACATTGTTTTATAAAAGCACAGTCGAGAAAGAAATGTTGGTCAAATATTTTTAAGGTGATTAATTAAAAATACATAATGTCACTGTTATTTTAAAAATTTACCCTTTGAGGCACAGAATATATAAGATATTGATTAATAATGCTAATATATTGAAAATTAATTATTAAATATTTAAAATTCAAAAAATTAAGATTATTTAGAAGGGAGAATATATAATTATTGTAACAATAATAAATATTGCAATTGAACATAGACTTATGCGAGTTAGATAAGTAGCGTATTCGAAAGTAAATGTAGTAGTGAAGAACAAGAAAAGTATTATTGTATGAAAGAATACTATGGTGTATTTTAGAAAAAATGATTGCTGAAAATATTCCAGGTTAATTAAGAAAACCACTGTAACACAAAAAGCTGCTAACTACTGAAATATTTATATAAAATACTATAATTAAATGATTTATTCAACATTAATTCTGATTAAACATTTATTTTAAAAAGTATTAAAAAATTACTTGAGAAATATATATTGTATTATGTCCAAAGAATATAAATGTTGAAAAAATGACATTTTTATCGTTTTAAATTTTACTAGGCTTAATCTATGCAAATACGTTGACGTTAAGAAAAAAGAAACAGAATTTTTCAATATCAAATGAAATCAGATATTCCATACAATAGTTTGCAACAAAAAAATAAAACTCGAGTTTTTTTTACCAAATATCTGGCTGATTTTCGCAAAATCCTTAATCACAATTTTCGTTCTTTCATCAACTAATTCAAAAAGTATGCGTTCTTTGAAAAAATTATTAATAAGAAATTGTTAATTTTTTTTACTCTTACACATTTTGTACGTTTGGGGTTTTCCGAAGAAAGCGTTTCATTAACAAATTAAAGGCGATTTTGCAAAATAAATTTTGCGCTTTGTCTAATAAGCCTCCGATAGACGCGCGCTATAGAGCGTCACAACGCATTGCGCACTTTCGACTACACTTGTCTCATGAAAATTCCCATGCACCTGCTACGATTTGTGAGTCCTTAAAACTAGAGGCAGGGTCTTCCTACGTAAGCAAATCCCCACGTTTCAAGCCAATCGAGACGTTCTATCTCTTTTGCACTTACATACGGTAAACAATATGCTTCACAACATATCACGATATGCTTTACTTTTTCGTGAAGATTGCAGAATATAAATTTAATTTTCCAAGTTCTGTGGGTGTTGTTGAAAGATAATATAAATATTTTACTGCAAAAACCTTTATATTTCAAAAGACGTTGCAAGTGAAAATGAGTTTCACGGGAGCCTTCTCTTGTTGTTGGTGCCACGCGACTAACATAGCGTTAAACAAATTATCGTTATATATGTATTGTGCTACTTTAAACTACTGGTCATTAGTTTTGTTCGTTAGTAAATTGTATAAGCTTCACACTAAAATAGGTTTTTCTATCCAGCTCTGCTTGATTATATTACATTTTTATTATTAAAACATGTTTTCTGCATAAATAATGTAATTCTTTTTACGCGCCAAACATTTGTAAATACCACTTTGCTTATTTTTAGGTAACTTTCATGAAACGTATGTGATGTCTACGTACTTTTATCTAATGATTCCATTTTGCAGAATTAAAATCGGACGATTTTTCGAGTTTCTAGGACTTTTAACAGAGACGCAGTGTCGACTCTCGTGCTGAACGTGCTACTCGCGAGAAGGTCTCTTTACAATTGTTTTGTTCAGGGTTGGTGAGAGATTTTTCGACCATTCACCTGTACACGCTGAATCTTGGACTGTTACTCTAAACATCCTTATAATTTAAACGACCTAAATAGTAACTTTATTTTTCGACTTTTGGCCAGCTTTTAGGTTTTTGGCCCCACTGTGCGTCGTCTTTGCACAGGTAAACTAGCAGTTACTTGATTTTACTTCGAAAAAATGGGAAGATTTTATTGCTAAATTTTTACTTTCATACGAACTATTAAGTTACTTAAAACATTCTTGGGACGAAATTCTCAAATTAAGGTGAGAAGGGGTAATAAATCTAGAATTTCTGAAAATATCTTCAGAGAGACTCGCTTTCACAGGATTTGTTAAAAATACTAATTTATAATTAAAACGATTTCTAATGACATGAGATTTATTACCTTGATCTGAATGATAATTAAACAAGATAGAATATTTTGAAATCATCGCTTTTCATTTTTTTTTTTAACCCTTAGACTACGTCAAACGTGATTAATTTCGCAGGAATTGTACATATAGACCTACTATAAAAATGGTAGGCCTACATATAGTGTTACGACATCACAGAACAATCTACGTGTTTATCGAATGTTCCAGATGAATCCAGCGGAATCTGTGTGGCGTACGTGATTCTCGACGCATTCGCGACACTTTTCTGGAAGTCGCCAGCCGCGCAGACTGTGTCAAGGCCGCCATTAATTAGGCCGTACACACTGGCGCTAACGCACATTTTGGAATATTCTGGTCTGTGAGCGTTGTATAAATACAAGGCGTCAGCGGCCTTAGTTTTCAGTTATTGTTGGGATATATTACGTGCGGTTTGAGTTATTATCAGGCGATATTACTGTGTGCGTTCAAGTGGTTGTTAGTGAAGTGCTGTGTTTTAATCGGGCGGTATAATATAATATACAAATGTGTTTTAATATTAGTTGACATTTTATTGCGTGTGAACAATTTTTATCTGATTTGTTGTAAGAGACTGTGTTGTTAATTATGAACTGTTTAACTGTGAAAATTAAAGCTGGTGATTAGTGACTTAATTGGTCTCTTGTATTTTGTTTTCCACTGTACCATACGACGACCAAGTAGACCGTCGTAACAATATGAATAAAGACAGGGTTTCTTAACAAAATATTTATTACTACGACAGTGAAACATATATTACAATAAAAATAAAAACTACCATAGTGATATTATTTAAGAAAATTAAAACAAAAGTTACTGCACTATTCCTAAATTTGCATTAGCGTTCCTTATTTCTTACTATAATTTCTACATTTATTAATACATATATTTGGTAACGTAATATTGTTTAAAACTTATAAATAATACAAATACTTATTATTTTATTTAATATTCTTCTTTTAAAATAATGTTTTTTTAAACAATTTTCTAAAATAACTTTACAAATGTAATTACAAAGCTAATTTTAAAATTACAGAATTTAATGGAAATTATTACAAATAAAATAAACTGAACTACAAACTATTTAATAATAAAATTAATTTTATCAAAAAAATTACTAAAATAATATATAGCTTACTTTACGTCGGCTGACTCTAAGACTTTGAGATGCAAAGAATTTATAAACGTAACCTATTTACAAAACTATATGGAAAGAATCCTGAATTTCTCATTTGTCCTGAGGTGAATGGGCAGGGGAGGTCCAATCTTCAGGCTATTCAGGCTATTAGTTTCATCTCCCATTCCCCACGAGCACCTCCTAGTAACGCCACTGAAGCCCAGTGTAATTTCTAATGCTTAAATAATCGGATTATAACTATATTAGTTCAGTTGCAAATTCCTCTTTATATTTTCTTCCGAGCATGTGACTAACCTTACCCAACGTTTCCTAGGCCAGCCCACATTCCTTTTTGCTGTCTGCATGTAGGCCTACTTGATTTCCCGCTTTGCCCAGTGGCATTCGCTTTAAATAGCCATGATATTGCTTATTGTCCCCCCCTCAAAAAAACGGAACTGACAGCTCCCTAACGGCCGGCTCTGACAAACCTCACAACGAACAAAAGCTAACTCGGGCAAAAAGGTAAAATTTTGTAACTAATTTTTATCTAACTATTAGTGGTCCTGCCGGAATAGTGTAAGTAAATCATCATTTCGTTTTTGTCACCTTTTATTGCATCATTCAAAGATTTACCTCTTTTTTGAAATCTACTCTTTTCTTACCAATCTTGAAGTCTTCTTCTTCTACTTCTTTCAACCAAGCATTAGGCAAATAGCCTGTTGCAACCTCATCGTTGCACCTCTTTTATGCTTTTTTGGTCTCCGTTCTTTTTTTTTTTAAGATGTTCGAGGCTGGTCGGTTAGGACCAGACTCCGGCTGTTCTGGGGCAAGCCCCCTTTACAGCCATTTGGGAAGGAGTTGTGGATTCGCACGCCAGAGCAGACCAGCCGTTGAGATGGTGGAGGCACCAGAAAGTTAAGGGAGATTGTGACTGTATTGATGATGTAGTGTGGCAGCCTCTTGCAGAGGGGGGGGGGCTTTATGGTCTCCTTTCCTGAAATCGAGTTGTATATATAATCTTTGGCATCCTCTCAGTGCACAATTTTTATAAATGTTATTCCCATTTATTACTAGGCTTACTAGGTATTGATGATGTAGTGTGGCAGCCTCTTGCAGAGGGGGGGGGGCTTTATGGTCTCCTTTCCTGAAACCGAGATGTATATAATCTTTGGCATCCTCTCAGTGAACAATTTTTATAAATGTTATTCCCATTTATTACTAGGCCTATACGCTATAATCTGGTCACGTATTCTGGCAACTTGTATTTGTTCTCTTAATTCTGTATTCCTCATTCTACCTCTACGTATGGAATCTGCGATCCTCCGAAGCATTTTCATCTCTGCTGTTTGAATTTGTTTTCATTTGTTCCTGTTAGTGTCCATGTTTCACTGCTATACAATAAACTCGGGATAGCCATAAATGTAGTAATGTACAGTACTCGGGATAAATTTTACTAATGTACCGTTCCTAACTTTATTCCCTTCGATCCAATCCTATCCGAGGGTCAGAATCAGGTTCCAAAACAAGTGCTTTTTCCGTAAACAAGTTGTCAGCACAACCCAACCTGGGGAACCAGGAGTATTTATTTTAGGGCTCACAACGCCTAGACCGGCTGTCTTCTCTACGGCGATGAGTCCGGTCTACCCGTAGGGCGACGAAAAGGATAGATAGAATGGGCAAGCATAGGTAAGGACATCGAACAAGAAATAGGTCGGTTTAGTATGTCTTCATCTGGCTCATGGGATCACGTGTGTCCGGCTTGGGAGGCCCTACCACCGGCATAATCTTCATCTTTTCATTCGAACACAGAAACCTCCTATCCTGTAGAATAGCCCTATATCCTACAGCACTTCTTAAATATCCCATCTGTAATGACTGCACCTTCTGTTCGTTAGAATCCATACATGTCACTTTACTATACTTACTATACTATACTTTACTATACTTTACTGTACTTTACTATGGGAAAGTAAAGCCATCGCACGAGTTTGTAGCCAACTCGTCTGTCTCTACAATTTACTATTAAATGTCTTGTTTCAGATATGGTACTAAATTTCGAAAACTTGTTGTGAACGTTATTATCGCATATGTAAGGCCTCTGGCATACGAACTGATTTAGATTGTGACCGCGAGTGCACAGTGTATATGGTGTGATATGATTTTCACATAGGCCTATCGCATATTATTGTATATGTGTGCATGATTTTTAACAATTTTTTAAAAATAAAAAATAATCTTAGTAAACCTATATTGTGGTGTATTCATTGTTCATAACCTAAATATACCATACATATGATTTATAATAAAGTTTTAATTGGTCACATTCTTAATTTCGATCGATTACGGTCATAGACCATCGTCAGGTCATATACACGGTGCAGTCGTGGTCACAATATTGTAAAACAGTTATTGTAGGCTATGTTCGCTATTCAGTATCGGTCGTGCATTCGTAGAGTGCGGTTATAAGTCTGTGCTCCGTTATCTCTTGTGTTATCTCTTGTGTTGTTGTTTTGTTATGTTTATGAATATAGTTTATCATCTTAGTTTAACATTTATCTAATCTGTATATACTGTGTCTGTTTAGACTTCCAGTGCGTGCGTGCGCTGTGTGTGTGTGATTGTGTGTTAGTGTGTGTCCAACTTGTCAACATACAATAATGAATTATCAGCAACCAGGCCTGTCAACTAACGTTGAACCTGTTCCTACAATCCACTCAGGAACTTCAGTACCTCCAATGTCGCAAAATGCCCCTCAATCCTATAACAGTCAACAGCCAGGCAGAAATGTTAATGTTGATTTCACACAACACGCATCCCACAGCTGGCAGATGGTGAAAAAACGAAAAAGAAGTCGTCAATCTTCAGAAAACACATCTGAAACACACACTCAGCTTAATGACCACAATAGATTTACGGTGTTACCTATAGATGACCCTGATGACGTCCAACCTACTCAAGTCTTAGCTCAGCCGAAAGTACCTAGACCTCCTCCTGTATACCTTCATGGTATCGTCAATTACAGTGAAATGATCAATAATCTTACAGCAATTTTGGCATCAGAACAGTACAGTACTAAATCGTTCGATGACAATACGGTGAAAATCAACACTTTTGCACCTGATTCTTACAGAAAATTAATTCGTCACCTCGAGGACGAAAAAATTATTTACCATACTTATCAAATTAAAGACCAGCGAGCATACCGGGTTGTCATAAGAAACATTCATCCTAGCATCGGTGTACACTTTATTAAAGAAGCACTAAAAGAAAAAGGACACTCGGTCAGAAACATAATCAACGTTCGACACAGAGTCGAGAAAACACCCCTCCCTCTCTTCTTTGTTGATCTTGAACCTGCAGCAAACAATAAACAAATATATAGCCTAAGGTCTTTAGGTAACATGCAGATTGCTGTAGAACCACCTCGGAGAAAAAACTTTATCATACAGTGCACTCGTTGTCAGTCATACGGTCACAGTAAGACGTATTGTAGGAAACCTTTCCAGTGTGTCAAGTGCGGAGGTGAACACAACTCCGCAACTTGTTCCAAATCTAAGGATACACCAGCCACATGTGCATTATGTGATGGTCCTCATACAGCTAATTATAAGGGCTGTGAAGTTTATCAAAACCTGCAGGCCAGAAAAAGCCCCGTACGAAACTCCACACCTAGGAGAACCCCTTCAATGTTTAGGACTATGAACACGGAACAGAACATGAATACCCGTAACGTCTCTTCTCCTACTTACGCTCAAATTGCAGGACTACCGCAACACTCAGAATCATCGCCCCCTTATGACAGCAATCTCAAACAGACAGCAAATGAGGACATCACTCTTTCACACTTCCTGACAAAATTCGAGACTATGTTCAGTCAACTCATGCAGCAAAATAGCGTCATGCTTAATCTCCTTACAACACTTGTCAATAAACTTTCTAATTAATAATGAATAACAATTACAGGATTGGATTATGGAACGCCAATGGACTTTCTCAACGCACCCTAGAACTCAAAGCTTTTCTTCTTGAAAACAGATTAGACGTAATGCTTATATCTGAGACACACTTCACAGACAGAAGCCATATTAGGATTCCAGGCTTTACTGTTTATGATACCCAACATCCGGACGGGACAGCTCGTGGCCGAACCGCTCTGTTAATCCGAAACAATATAAAACATTATCTCTTCTCTAACGTCAAAACTGCTCACCTACAGGCGACCAACGTTTTAATTGAAGATCAAAGAGGCCCTCTAATTGTTTCTGCAGTCTACTGTCCCCCAAAACACAGAATCAATGAAACTGACTTCAGCTCTTTTCTTGGAACTCTTGGTGCACGTTTTTTGGTGGGAGGTGACTTTAACGCAAAACACCCGCAATGGGGTTCGAGATTAGCTAATCCAAGAGGTAGAATTTTATATAACGTCATTAGAAAAGAATCCCTGTCCTTTCTGTCCACTGGTCAACCAACCTATTGGCCTTCTGACACAAATAAAATACCTGACCTAATTGATTTCTTCTTAATACGAGGCTTGTCTCATAAATACTACAAAGTTGAATCTTGCCTTGATTTGTCCTCTGACCACACTCCAATTATTGCCACTATTAGCAATACTATAATTGAGTCTGAAAGTCTACCAACACTAACAAATCGTCTTACTGACTGGGATTACTTTAGAGAGCTTGTAAATTATAATATCTCGCTAGAACTTCCACTCCACACGCCTGCTGAATTGGATGCGGCTGTAAATTATCTCACCAGTACTTTTCAAAAATCAGCCTGGGAAGCTACACCTTGCAATACAGCGAAGAATAAGCACTTGAACCTTCCTCTGGTTGTCCGGAAGAAATTAGCTGAGAAGCGTAAATTGCGACGAATTTGGCAGCATACTCATCATCCGGATGATAAAAGAAAGTGGAATTCCGCGGCCAGACAACTTAAACGATTGTTGGAAAATCTAAAGAATGAAGGGATTCAGGATTATCTAGAAAATCTGTCACCAAATGAAAGTACTGATTATTCTCTGTAGAAGGCTACTAAACGATTAAAAAGGCCACTATTACAAATACCACCAATACATAAACCAGATGGTAGCTGGGCGCGCAGCAATACAGAGAAATCCCAGGTTTTTGCCGAACATCTGGTCAACGTTTTTCAACCTGAAGCCAGCAAGAACGTCTCTTTCGATGAAGAGGTACAAAGATACTTACACTCCCCGCTCCAAATGACTCTACCTATTAAGCCTTTTAAAGTTAAGGAAATCAAGGAAATAATCCTGTATAATTTGAAAAGTAAAAAGGCTCCAGGCATTGATTTGCTATCGGGGAAAGTTCTAAAGGAGCTGCCTCACAAAGGCGTTGTACTAATAACATACATTTTCAATGCCATACTCAGACTCGAATACTTTCCTCTTCTCTGGAAATCGGCTCAAGTTATCATGGTCTTAAAACCTGGTAAAAACCCTCAAGAGCCCTCTTCTTATCGACCCATAAGCCTTCTACCGATACTTGGTAAGATCTTTGAAAAGCTGTTTGTAAAACGACTTATGCCAACAATTGTAGAAAACAACCTAATTCCGGATCACCAATTTGGTTTTCGAGAAAAGCACTCTACGGTAGATCAAATACACAGACTAACAAATGTTATCAATAAATCGCTGGAATCGAAGATGTTCTGCTCAGGTGTGTTTCTCGACGTTTCCCAGGCATTTGACAAAGTCTGGCATCTTGGACTCTTATATAAAATAAAGAAAAATCTACCACATAATTGTTACCGTATCTTACATTCCTACTTAGTGGGCAGAGTGTTTCAAGTCAAGTACTCCGATGCTACTTCTCCTCTATTACCAGTGGGGTCGGGTGTTCCGCAGGGTAGTGTCCTGGGTCCTCTGCTCTACCTCCTGTTCACCTCGGACTTACCGTCAGCAAGTGAAACCACTGTTGCTACCTACGCCGATGACACAGCGATCCTAGCGACACACTCCGAACCCTCAATAGCATCTCTTATACTACAAGAATCATTAAACAGCGTTCAGTTATGGCTTGATAATTGGCGCATAAAAATCAATTCATCGAAGTCAGTCCACGTTACCTTCACCACACGTAAGGCAAACTGCCCTCCAGTCACAATTAACGGTCAACCAGTACCGCAAGCTGAAAGTGCTAAGTACCTTGGGATGCATCTGGACAGGAGACTAACATGGAAAAACATATAACATCTAAGAAGCTTCAACTTAATCACAAGGTCAGAAACATCTATTGGCTTATAGGCAGACAATCACGGTTAAGTCTCGTCAACAAACTCTTGATCTATAAAGCCGTGCTTAAACCGGTATGGACTTATGGTATTCAACTTTGGGGTACTGCAAGTACAAGTAATATTGAGATTATCCAGCGCTTTCAGTCCAAAACACTTAGATCGATAGTCGACGCTCCTTGGTTTGTCTCAAATAACTCTATACACCGCGACCTCAAAGTTTCAACCGTGAAAGAAGAAATCATGCGCCTCTGCAGGACTCACATCTCCAAACTAGAACAGCATCCCAACCACCTGGCAATTAACTTGTTAGACAACAGTGAAGATATTTATAGACTAAAAAGACACAAACTATTAGACTTACCATTCAGGTTTAACTCATAATGTATTCTCTGTATTTTCTGTACTGTACTGTCTGTGATATCTGTTCTGTATGTTTTTGTATTCGTGTCATTCATACGTGTTAATGTCAACCTGTATATGTGCCTTATGGGCCCAGTGTTTAATGTTTGAACTTATTGTATCATGCCAGCAGGAAGTGATAGTGACTTTTGTTCATTTGTTTACATGTTTTTATCATTTAGTTTTGTATTTTGTTACTTCTTTAATCTATTATCAAAACAAGAAGAGCTGTCAGTGGTCAGCTCTTCATAATCCTGTGTGTTGTCAGCCAATTTGTTAAATGTTCGCTCAGTCGAACAGCTTACAGATCTCCAATAAATTAAAAAAAAAAAAAAAAAAAAAAATGTTCGCTATTGTTCATATATACAAACATGTAGGCCTAAATGAAGAGGGCCACGAAAATCTGTCAAACATCATGACGGACTTTAAAATCGTATCACATTTGAGATATTGCGGTAATGTGAAAATCAACATACAGTTATCACCTGATATAATACATAGACCTGAATGTAAACATAAACACTCCGCAAGAAAATCAGTTCTCGAGAAACTTTGGACACAAACGTACGTTTCACGATCATTAATAAGTGTTTACAAATTCGTTTTTTGTAAATAGTAATTGTTTTACAATATTGTGACCACAAGTGCACAGTGTATATGTCCTGACGATGGTCTATGACCGAAATCGATCGAAATTAAGAATGTGAGTAATTAAAACCTTATTATAAATCATATGTATGGTACCTTTAGGTTATGAACAATGAATACACCACAACAGATGATTGAGATATAGGTACCATTAGTAAGCAATAACTGTGTGTGTATATTATAAATACATCACATTATCATTAATAACTAATTCAAATTGATTGAAAGAATAAACTAGGGTTGAAGATTAATAAGAGAACTGAATCCCATCTTGTGAGACAAAAGAATAAGAAATCAAACGAAGAAAAGAATATATACACAAGTATCGTTCAAAGTTTAATAACTTACGAAGTTGAAACGTGAGATGATATGACTAAGAAGAATAGAAACAAATTGACGGCAACCGAGATAGACTTGCTAAGGCGCAGCTGTAGAGCATCAAGTTTACAGAGAATAGGAAATGGGATTATACGAGAAAGGATGAGAATGAACACAGAAATAGTGGAGAAAAGAAACAATTAATCTGGTTTGGGCGTACTAAAAGAATGGACGACTCTATATGAGCCAAAAAAATATTGGAATGGGTACTGCTAGAAAAACGGTGACGGGGAAGACGTTGAAGGAGTTGGAGGGACGATGAGGAGGAATCAATGATGTCTGGAGGTCTGAAAGGGGATATATCACGGACTAAAAGATTTGAGATCTGGGAACAACAGGTGTTGCCACTACTTTATAGAATTTTATCTTGGTGTCTTTCCTCGTCTTATTTCCAAGTGTTCTGTGTACAGTACCGCATGTCATTTAAAATCTATTTTTTTTATATCGATGTCGCTGTCATACTCATAAGTTACATCCCGCCCTAGAAAATTGAAATGAGATACCTGTTCTATAGACTGATTGTTTATAACTATCTTGGAAAGTATCGGATTCCTCCCTCTAAAGGCCATAACTTTTGTTTTCTGGGCTGATATTCTAAGATTATATTCTTTGCGTATTTGGCTCAAGTGGAAAGCTGCTAACTGGAGATCTTTTTCTGTTTTTATCATTCATACAATTAGCATTTATAAACATCGGCTATGATAATTGATTCTGTACAGTATTTAGTTTCAGTAAAGATGGTTACGAAGCGATGACGAGCAAGAAAATGTTTGACATCTGTCATAACCGGGACGTTACTTGTGTTTGTTAGTTTGTTTGTTGTGCAAACAAACGGACGTGACTATCCCGCAGTGTCGGCGCGAGCAATACAAACACACCAGTGATAACGTGCCAGCCAACAGGAAGCTGTGATAACACGCCAACAAACACAGCGATGATTCTTTGAGACAAAATGAACTTAAATTTGGACTGCGATTGCTTTGTCTGTCAGACGGTCACGCCAAGCGAGGAAGCGAACCACTCCTCCTTGTAGGTACGCCCGTACCTGCTGTGATCACATTAACTAACAGTATCCAGCAGGGACACTGGCAGATTTTGGAGGAAGGGTTAATATTTTGTGAATAAAACGATAAAAATTAAAAAGAAAATAACTGGGTATTTCCTGTTTATTATGTTGTAAACCAAGAAGGTAAATGTTGAAACTAATGGATACATCAATGGATGTGCCCAGAGTATTACGTCCAATGTTGAGATTGAGGAATTGGCGAGTGGCCGCAGGAGAGCGAGACTCTCCCAGTTTGACCTGTAACAACTGAGGAATACGTTCACACACTCATGGAAAGTCGTAAGGGTTTTAACGTTAATGAGGCGATGATACCCACACAAAACATTTACTTTATAAA
>CM068372.1:394214838-394265660 GCA_034769895.1 Magicicada septendecula
AAACGCGATTTGTCGAAACTTAATAGAATGCGATTTTAACTTAAGGCTGCGAATGCTGGCAACTTTCAGATAAAGAGAAAAAGATGATAGAAACGGTGGAAATGGACTTCTTAAGAAGAGCGTGTAATATTTCTAGAATGCGACATGTTAGAAACGAAGACATAAGAAGGAAAACAGGGCGGATATTTACAACAGCAGAAAGAATAGAATCCAGACAGTCGCTATGGTATGGTCGCATAATGAGGATGGAGGAGAAGCGATGGCCAAAGAAAGCATTGCCTTACACACCACAAAACAGGAGAAGAAAAGGAAGACTGACAACACAATGGAGAACAGGAATTAGGAAAAGCATGAGAGGTCGAGCTATTGAAGACGATGACTGGAAAGATAGGGAGAAATGGCGATCGAAATGCGGGATGCGGCATAGACTGTACGAACCCCGCTAATAATAATAATTAATAGAACGCTATTTATTTACAATTTATGAAAAATTAAAAGCAGCATATTTAATTTATATTTGTATAGGATATAAAAAAATGTTGCATTACCAGCAAGTGCGTTAAATATTCGCCCAAGGACTTTCGCAATTTCTGTACAGACCTAACCTGTGTGTTGCTGAAAACACACAGTGACATTCGAAAAAACTACACCTAGCTGTGGAAAGCTACAAATGCACCCACACACACGCGCGCGCATATATAATGTACAGTGGAACATCACTAATTCGTCTCCCTCCGTAATTCGTCACCCACTCCAGCTTTTTTTTCTTTTCTTCATTAACAAGCGAGTAACATGTACTCTCTAATTATAACCAGAAACGTGCTGATTGTTGCCGGGGTTCTACAGTAGCCAGGAGAACGGATTGCAGAAGGTATTGGTTCCGAGAACACTTCGGTATTCCGTACTAGTGTTGTAACCCCTCTTTAAAATTTTTTATGCTTTATAAAATTTTGAACTTTTTTTTTTTTTTTTAGAGGGGCCACTAGATATTTAAAACTAGGCAGAAGGCCTAGAGAAGCAAAAATGCGCTTGGTCCAGTGAGACGGGACTTGCAATTAAACTCTGCTGTTGAACAACAATAACAATTTTTATTAGTTTCACATAGTCATACTTCATATTCTATACATGTGCATATGAATTTCAATTTAAAGTTTAGTAATACAATTCAACCTTTAACTTCTTCATGTAATTATAATCCCTTTCCCAAGTATTTTCATATTCATAGTAATTCAAAAATTATTAATATAATTCAACATTTGATTTATCCTCATATAATTAGAATTCATTTTTCCAAGTATTCTCATATTCATGGTAATCTAAAATTTATTAATATAATTCAACAGTATATATATATATATATATATTCATATAATTTAAGAAAAGCACATAATCGGACATAGATACACAAATACATATACATTACAAATAAAAGATAACAGGTTCAACCCGGCAGACAGCCTTATATGAATTCTCATAAAAAAACAAAACTCATTAACCCCTAAGAGTATAATCGAATTCAAAAACTGGACTAATTATAAGGACTAGAATTTTCCAATTTCAACTGGCACAGCAGCCTGTAGAAACTCTCGAGTTACAAATTTATAATTAAAAATTTTGGGCTTGTCCCCTGATGGTAACTACCCTCACAAGATTAACGTGCCTGTATGGTCTATAAGATAGTAGACTTTCACTTTCTTTTATGCTTTCATGAGAATACAGAATTTTCAATAAAATCCAAGTGTACTTAATCACCAGTAAATAAACTATAAACTGAGGCGGATATAATAACTTTACATTAAAAACTCAAGAGATCCTGAACTGACTATGGCATTTAAAAAAAACAATCATGGATTTAATTATTAAAGAGCCGGAATAATTTTATAAAATTGTAGAATCTATGATTTAAGCTTTATAACAAAGTATAAAAGAATTCACAGAGGGCTGAATCGACCCCGGGCGCAGACATGTGCCCGCACCAGATCCAACACATAACGACCTGTCCAGTGCATGCAGGCAACTGCATCAACAGGTGACGGCCTCAAGTTACAGAACAACGGAACCCTTAAAACCCCTTTTAATATTATAAAATATATATACATATCAAAAAATACCCACATGTTATAATAGGGACTCAACCCGCCGGTTGTACCCCAGCATATATAAACTGTACCCACATAATTCTGCTAAAATCACCACTGCAACCTATACCGTAAAAGAATAAAATTAATGATGGCCACACACATTGCCTGCCCCCGGGTTCACAATTCTTTTGAGGCGTAATTACATAATGAGAGTTAAACGGATAAAGTTCGTAACCAACTTATGTCCCGATGGACGTGAACACAATTGTTAACTGAATTTGTTTTTTACTGGTGAATGTCACAGCACATGGAGTCTACTTCAACGGCCTAGTGTGTTTTAAAGGCTTAAATGTCACCTGCTTTCGTCCTGAAGATGTCTCGGGGCTACTGCGACATGATGAACGGCAGTTTCTCCCTGGCGGCCAGAATCACGAGAGCTCAGTCTTATTTTTCTTTAAGGCATGGTGGCAGATGTATGGCCCCCGAACGGAGCGAATCAAGCTTCCAACTAGGTCAGGAACCCGGGAGATCACTAGAGCCTACGTATGCATGGCAGATAGTAATTTATAACAAAAAAAAGACACTTGCTCGCCAGGAAGTCGCTGTTGCTGCTCGCAGCCGCTGCCGGATACCGACTAACTCACAACGGACGTCGAATACTCAATCACCGCTCTGACCACAGAGTGCGTGACGGTGCCGAAATGACGTATAGCCCACAGTGCGGTGCACTGAATTACCGTAACGCATCAATTCGCTCATCCCTTATAGAAATATAATTCGGATTTTTTAAGAAGCGTCGTGTAAGCACGGCACAATAAGTGGTGTGTTGTGTTGTTACAGCGTAATACGTTTCCGTAAATTCAGTCGGATTGCTAATGCCTGCCGCGAAGTATTCCCGAAAACACTCTACAAAATCTGCCTAGAATAAGTTACGGCCATCTGAATTACAACCAGCGTCTACAGAATCAGAAGGTCTTGACCTCACATCCCAATTGTTAAATATCTGCCAATCCCTACCAGCATTTAACAGTTTGAATGAAGACGACGTCAAAAATTTGTGCGAATAGACTTAGGCTACCGGATGTAGGCTACGAATGTTTAGTGACGATGAAATTGTTACATACGTATCCACAGATCCTACAGAAGCAAATGATGAAGAAGATGACCAACCAATAAAACGTGCAATCTTTCGTAAGGAGGCCATTCAATCACTGAGTACAACAATGAAGTGGTATGAAGGCCAAGATGAAGCAGAACTGTCTAAAATATTTTCATTCCACCAAATACGTAATTTGGTTCTTGAAAAGTATGGTCGACAGAAGAAAGAGAAGAAAATTACAGATTTTTGTCACAATCATTAAACAATTTTTTTTTGCAATTACAGTGCTTAGCTTGTTTGAGTTTGAAAATGTCCAGCAATAAATATGTTCGAGCATAATATTAGTAGGCTAGTGTACATTGTTAGTGTTGTAACAAAACATTTTATATTGGCTTCAATGGGTTTGTTTCTTACTCCCTCACTAATTCATCTCCCCATCGGTCCCGTGCGTGACGAAATAGTGAGGTTCTACTGTACATTATATTTATATTTATATAGTTGTAAGATGCATAGTTTAATTAGTAAACAGTTGACAATGACAGTAACGATTGGCGTGTCGTGAGTAGTGACTGTGAGGGCGCGCGCGCTCCGCTGTCTCTAATCCACCAGCAGACTTGTCACATAGCCAACCAGCTACAGCTACTGGGGGTAATTTAATATCACACTGATATTGCCAGTGTACCGTGTTTTGTTCCGCGCACCGAATTGGATTATCCTGTCTTATCTCTCTCTCTCTCTCTCTCTCTCCCTCCCACTCTCGTGCTGTACTTAAACGTTCTGCTTATTTGTAAATTTAATTATTCTGTTAGTCATTCAGTCACGTCTTCCTTACAGAATGTTCCTGATTCCTCTCTCTGTTCAAGCCCCTACCCACCAACACACACACACAAGTTGTACGCTGAATCTTGTAGGAGCAGTACAGTGGCTTCCTGTTAATTCTACATTTCTGTGTTCCAAAGGATTTGTCGGATCAGTGGAAATCTCTTATTACTCGGAGTACATAATTGAGGCTTTTTCGTAAGTCTTCTTCTTCTTCTCCTCTTCAAGAATTAGGTTACATAAACCTGTTCCAGCACCCATCTCATCCTCGGACGACCCACGTCTCTTCTACCAATGGCTTTATAGTCCAGTGCCGCTTTCGGCAATCTATCCTCTGTCATCCTTTTGCAGATGATCCACCATTGTCTTCTGTAAATTGAAGTAATTTAATTTATATGTCCTTTACTTCGAGTTCTGCTCTGATATCCTCATTCCTCATTTCTGTCTTGCAATGTATAATTTAAACATTTCGAAGAAACTGTATTTCAGCACTCCGAATCTTGCCGCATTCCTTTTTAGCCATGACCCACGCCTCACTCACATAAATCAATCTGGGTATTGCAATTGTCTTATAAAATTTAATCCTTGTGCTGTGCCTTGTTTTATTTCTAAGATTTTATGAATCGTAACACAAATATTCCTAAATTTATTTATCTTCTCTCTTATATCATAGTCAGATTCATAGCTTACTGCTCAGCCGAGATAATTGAAACGGCTCACTTGTTCTCAAGTGATAGTTTATAACTATCTTAGTCCTCACTGGATATTTACCTTTAAAAGTCATGGTTTTGGTCTTTCTTACTGAAATTGTCAGTGAGTACTCTCTTGCCACTTCTTGTAATTGAAACTTTGTAAATTGTAAATACTCCTTATTTTCTTGAATAAGAACTATGTCATCCGCATATAGCAGGGAACCCATACAAATTGATCTGTTTAGCTGTAGTCCCGAAGTCACTCTGGATTTCCATGCTCTCAACATGTCGTCAATATATAGATATACATTATACAAGGTTGGGTGTACACAGCATCCCTGCCTAACTCCCTTATTTATTGGAATATCACCTGAGAGCCTATCATTCAGATCCAGGACTACAGATGTAACTTACTTTTGTAAAGGATCTTAACTGAATTTAGTAAAAGTTGTGAATATCCTCTTGTATCCATAATGTTCCATTATGTGTGTGTGCATAGGCGGGGGCAAGGGAGGGACCACAGGGACCTTGGCCCCCCCCCCATTAGTTTACAAAAAAAAACACCAAATTCGGAATATTAAAAGACGTGAAAACAATTTAGGCTTTTCTTTTTCCATTCCTTCTTCTTTTTGTTGATGTTTAGGCCACAAAAATAGATAATGATATGTCTGTAATTAAATCAGTTTATTTTTTAATGTTAATTTTATGGACCGTTTACTGAGGGTATTCCATACCCCCCAGTATGGTGGTCCCCCCTTTGTAATCGCCCTGCGAACGCCTGTGCGCGCGCGCGTGTCTTTTATAAAGCACGTGGCCGAGTTAAATATTTTCGCAAATATAAACCCGTAGCACCCCACAGCGTCGAGGACAACTACGACGGCAAAACGGTTCTGATGACGTCACTAGTACAGATGGTAATCCATCTGTAACTTGATGCAGAACAGTCGTTATACTAGTCAGTCTGAAAACATACCAGATATACGTAATGCCAATTACGGTGTTTATTCACCTGCCGCGGAACATTTTCGTTTTACTTAACTCACAATTTCTTACCATTTAGAAAGGTATCGTTACAAGCTTTTTATTGTGTTACATCTTATTTTGTTTTTGTAGTAACAATTTAATTGTTTTGTGTCAGCTCTATATTGAAGGAAAGAGAAATTGAAGAAGATCTTTTGATGGACAAGCAGCAGTGAAAGATGAGAATTCAATCACTTCTGTAATATTTGGTTCTGGAAAATGTGTAACATTTTACAGCCGGAATAATAATAATAATAAAGCTGACTACTGCCGTTTCGTAACGTCTTTGTTTTGGATCTCTTCGCAATTTGCACTCTATAAAAGATAACTTATTAGAGTGAGCGTACCAAAAGGAAAAAATATCCTCGCGAAACAAAAGGTTATTAAAGATAAAGGATACTTCACTCTGTTTTGTAAATAAACGCGTAGATGTCTGTGTCTATTTCGTCTATTTCGTAGGCTTAGTATAATTTGTTCACTTATCTTACACAAACGTAAGTATGATATAGTGGACTTTTTATTTTTAGTGACATTACTAGCGTTACGCGGCCTCTACAATATAAACTCACTATGCACCACATTTTGTGACCTTTATCCGGCGACTTAACTTAGAAACAAGTTCTGAATTGTTTTCTATTTGCAATGAGAACACAATATTTAAAATAAAAAATGTATTTTTTAATTATTATTATTTTTTTAAGTAACTACTGCCTCGAAACGCAGGGGTGTCTGGTTGCGCATTGTTAAATCATCTCATTGCGCATGCGTAGCTTTGATGCGTTGTTTTAGGGGCAGTCATTTTGTGTTCAGAACAGCTGCACAGTTGGTGTGTGCGTACCCCTCTTCCAGCACGGCCTTCTCTGCTCTCCGCTACCCACTTCATGCGCGAACCACTTCATGTCTTACTGTTTCGTCTGTCCGATCGACTCCATTACCGTAGCAGAATGATCTAGCCAGACATTGAGGTTAGACGTAGTCCTATAGTAAAAAAAAAAAAAAAAAAAAAAAAAGTAGTGCTAACTATAAAACAACTGAATTGCACACTAGTAAGGAGATCATATTAATCAGTAAATAATAGAAGCCTATACGCTTTTCAGATAAAAGTAAAAGACTTGTATTTCAACAGAATTGGTAAAAGGTTCACAAGATTTTGACGGAAAATTTTGGTACCGACGTTGAGTTATACTATTACAGTACGAACAGTAGATGTAAATGTCTGTGAGATACGGAATGTCGGGTACAAACATAATACGACAAGGCCGCTACGGTGTCGGTGCCGCGGGAATGAATATTTCATGCGCCTACTCTAGGGGTTGGACAGGCCGGGGTTGCGTGCTAAGCCGGAGAAAGCAGTTCACGCCGCTGTGACTGTGACGTCTTAATTTGCCCGACTCTGATGAAACGATGCTCTTTGTAAACACGGGCAGCTCCGCGTGTGTACAGAGGACAGAGCGCTTGTAAGCCAGGTGACAGAAACCCTTCGTGTTCACAACATACAGCCAAGAGTTGCCAATAAAAGTTCCCTTAGGTTTGTTTCCGCAATATGGAA
Source organism: Magicicada septendecula (assembly GCA_034769895.1). NCBI lineage: Eukaryota > Metazoa > Arthropoda > Insecta > Hemiptera > Cicadidae > Magicicada > Magicicada septendecula. Next base: position 394,222,099 of record CM068372.1, read on the forward strand.
AATAAAGTGAATACCTTTCTTTCAGAGTAGTTATAAACTGGATACAGCAGAATGAGATCAGCGTTATTTTTGGCTGCATTAGCGTCCCCAAGAAGCACGAAACGTTTATGCCAAATACTGACTTGGCAATAGTCTGACTCTCTCTTCCGCCCTTCATATCTCCACTTCGGTCGACCAATATTTTTTTTCTCGTGTGGGGCACACTACACTATTGTCCTCGGTACTCTATGTGGCACACCTATAGTTCATCTTGTTACGATGAACTGCTTAGGGCCTAAGGCGATTTGACGCGTAATTTAGGACTTCAGTGAAAAGAACTCCCCTAGCCTCTCCACTCCAACTCCACTCTCACCTACAAAAGATGGACCCTCTTACGGCGAATAACTAATTCCAAGACTGTGGTAACCAATCCCTTCGGCGGAGTGGGTCGTTAGGCAAGACGACAGGTGGGATTCTTGCCAAGGCAGCATGAAGGTAATCTCGTGTCCGACTTGGCAGGATGTTCTGTGTCGGTACATCTAGTGTGCAGGCAGAGGCAGTGCACATGGGCTATGTCATATAGCGTACTGCAACCAGGCAGAGAGGCTTTGTTAGGTGAGGTGACGTCATCTCTCTAGGGGAAGAACACCCCGAAAAGAAAGTTCCTGATCCTCTCCCGGTTGGAGGTTGAACACAGCACTGGTAACTTGCTCACGTGAAAGAGAACTCTACTCATAAACTTCATGAGAAGCCTCAAAGTAGGATTGGATTTTTGGAATACAGTAGCCCTATACGTACTTATTTTATTATATTTGTACGTTACGGGTGCGGCCAGAAGTTCCGTCTGGGATTGCGAGAGGTTCTGGAGGGAGTTTAGTTTTTGGAATATTTTTTATGAAAAGCCTCCTTGTTTGTACTACATTTGAGTAGGCCTACATCGGTTCGGTACAGTTGACTACATCTGTTTTCCCTTCTAAGGTCTGATTGTTTTTATCTAAGAATTTCTTCTTTTTCGTCGTCGTCCTCGTCCTCCTCCTCCTCCTCCTCCTCCTCCTCCTCCTCCTCCTCCTCCTCTTCCTCTTCCTCCTCCTCCTACTCATCTCTTCTTCTTCTTCTTCTTCTTCTTCTTCTTCTTCTTCTTCTTCTTCTTCTTCTTCTTCTTCTTCTTCTTAGGGTCTAGGATTACAGCCTTTTCCGTCTTCAGTTCTGTCAACTTGTTCTGGACCTGTGTAATACATCTCTTCTTCCTTTGAGGTCTATAATTTATTGAATACCTGTCTTATTAAACCCGTTCGCTCACCCTCTCTACATGATGTTTCCATTGGAACAAGCACTGTCTAATCCTATCGTTAATGCTGTAGGCTATATCACTAACTCGGCCTCCTTATATCTTCATTTCTAACTTGATCAAGCAGAGAACGACCTTTAACTCGTCTCAAAAACTACATTTCAGTGGCTTGTATACTCTGAGCATCTTGTTTTCGCAACGGCCACGTCTCACGCCCACAGGTTAATATACCTTATAAAACTGCTATTACCTTATAAAATTTCTACAAATTTTATATAAGCCTATGCTATTACTCGTGTTAAAGGCAATTGTTATATTAAATTTATTAAACCCGTTGGTTAAGATTTTCGGGAGGACGTAGCCATCAGTGCCGGATTTGCGACAAGGCCTAGGGCCGCGGGGTCAGAGGGCCCGCAAGCTACGGATATTTTTTTAACAGAAGTATTTTTATAAAAGTAGGAGTACTTTGATTTATTTAAGTATGATTTTTTTGAAATTAAACGATCAATTTTTGTTAATAATACGAACGGAAGCCAGTTCTTATTTAAATATTGCGCCCTTATTTTTAAGATGTTGACATCCTTGAAAACTAATCTGCGCACCCGAACCACGACCGTGGTTCTAATTACACGACCGTGGTACCACCCTTGTTTGTTATCATTGTTTATCTGCCTTCTGACTGAACGGTCTGCGATTTGAGGTTACGTTTTTATTTTGTTTTGAATGTACAGAAGGTTTTTAGCTTTGTGTGGTGGGCAGCGTGTTGTTTCGTCGATATTTATTAGTGTGAAAACTTTATGAACATAGAATTGAATCCGTACACTAAACGTATTCATCATGATCAAGCTTCTGAAATAAATTTCAGAATAAGCTTAGTTAAGTTACTCTACTTAAAAAATAAATTAATTTGCTCGTCTTTTGCATGTTCTTAATATTTTGAAAAAGTTTGCTATATGAAAACACGCTTTTTTATAGTAGCCTACTGGTTTTAAATTTGATAGTATTAATGTGACATCAAATTACTTCTGCAGTACATATAGGCTATTACTTCAAAGTCACAGCCGGGAGGGGGGACGCTCAGAAAACTTGGCCTAGGGCCTCAAAAACCTTAAATTCGGCACTGGTATCCATGTTCAGTTGCTATTACGTTGTTTTGTTTGAGCTTTTGAGCGTGATTTTTGACATCCGTACATGGATTTTTCAGTTAACTACGTTGGAAATCACTAGTTGAGCGTGGAACTGAAGTGAGCAAGTCACGTGCAGTGATGCCAACAACGGCGTAATGCAAAGGAGCTGCAAGTAAGATCTGAATAAATAAGCGCTTAAAGACGGGGCGGGGCGCCAAAAACGCTCCCAACGCTCATCACTAATTAATATCTCCCACACACACACAGTGCCGCCAACATTCCCGCTATCTCTGCCCCTCCTACGCGGCGCACTGAGGAGGTTTTGTTTACAACTAAATTATTTCCACTGTTTCGTTTGTTAAACAAAGCAAAGCAAATTACTCGACGCTACTGCGTCTTGTTGTAATTGTTTACACAGGCCTACGTACAGTAGTAAAGTACAATTACTTTAATGATGCAGAACGAGTAGTTGGAGGACATATGAATGTCATACCAAAAACATGAGTCACGACCACAGTTCTTTACAATTTTTACGCTTGTTACTTATACGCTAAAGCCGGCTACGCACTATCCATCGCCGCTGTCCAGTATGCCCGACGTCGGTGATAGGTGTGCGCACCACACTGTCGTGCAACTCGTCCAGCGTGCCAGACGTTCTTTAGTTCTCGTTGTTTTGTAAAAATCACGTTATTGATTTTTTCCTGTATTAAAAATAAAAATATCGGTATAGAGAACCATACATGACTTCCATGTTCTAAGATTTATATTTAAAAGCATTTACGAAATGAAATGTTTCCATACAAACTACTTCTTTCCACTTATTGCTTCAGCCTCAACCACAGTACTGTGGTCACTAACGTATACCACCACACGTTATCGCACTCGATTTTCACTGATGATGGCAGTCGATGACACTGCCGAAACGTCTGGTTTTGCAGAAAACATTGGACTACGGCCAAACAGCCCGGGAAGGAATTTTAACAACAAACTACTACTTTGTTGCCGATAACGTAGTACACATATGAAAATTATCCCCTCCACCTTCAACTATAATTTTCATTTATAGAAAATTACACCCACCCCGTTCAACTAGCCTCTTCATTTATAGATATTTCATCTACGTTCCTACGGTGGATTATTATGAGCTTTTTATCAGGATACTTTGTTTATCAAAATTAAGTACTTTACTCTTGTTAAAACGTTGCAGGTAAACTACCCCTTTCTCTTAACCGATCTTCACCAAAATCAATAGGCCTTCAGTCCTCTATAATTCAGGGATGCATGCAAAATATATTTGATTCTGTTTGAATGTGCGTCAGTTATCGTTCGTCATGAAAACATTTCTCTTGTTACAACATAAAATGTTGCAGGTAAACTACCCCTTTCCCTTAACCAATCTTCACCAAAATCAACAGACCTTGAGTTCTCTACAATTCAGGCATGCATGCAGAACATTATTTCATTCTTTTTGAGTGTGCGGCAGTTATCGTTCGTCATAGAAACAATTACTCTTGTTAGAACATGAAAAGTTGCAGGTAAACTACCCCTTTCCCTTAACCGATCTTCACCAAAATCAACAAGCCTTCACTTATTTACAATTCAGGACTGTATGCAAAAAAATATTTTATTCTCTTTGAATTTACGGCAGTTATCGTTCGTAAAAAAAAAATTACCCTTCTTAAAACATAAAACGTTGCTGGTAAACTACCCCTTTCCCTTAACCGATCTTCAACAAAATCAACAGACCTTGAGTTCTCTACAAATCAGGGCTGTATGCAAAAAATAATTTGATTCTGTTTCAATTTGCGGCTGTTATCGTTTGCCATAGAAACAAATTACAGACAGACACAGACACACACACACACACACACACACACACACACTTTTCAAAAAATGACTTTTTTCATGTTTTGAGTGTAGTACAATCAGAATCTGCAATAATCTCGAACACGACTTTTTTTTCCATCACCATACTTCCATTGCTTTAAGGAAAATGGAAGTAAAAATTACCTTTGTTAAAACATAAAACGTTGCAGGTAAACTACCCTTTTCCCTTAACCGATCTTCACCAAAAACAATAGGTCTTGAGAACTCTTCAATTCAGGGCTGTATGCAACAAATTATTTGATTCTGTTTGAATTTGCGGCTGTTATCGTTTGCCATAGAAAAAAATTACCCTTGATTAAAAGAAAACGTTGCTGGTAAACTACCCCTTTCCCTTAACCGATCTTCACTAAAAACAATAGGTCTTGAGTACTTTACAAATAAGGGCTGTATGGAAAACATTATTTGATTCTGTTTGAATTTGCGGCTGTTATCGTTTGCCATATAATATACCCTTGTTAAAACATAAAACGTTGCAGGTAAACTACCCCTTTCCCTTAACCGATCTTCACCAAAAACAATAGGTCTTGAGAACTCTTCAATTCAGGGCTGTAAGCAAAAAATTATTTGATTCTGTTTGATTTGCGGCTGTTATCGTTTGTCAAACAAAAAATCCACACACACACACACACACACACACACTTTTCGAAAAATGACTTTTTTCATGTTTTGAGTGTAGTACAACCAGAATATGCAATAATCTCGAACACGATTTTTTTTTGCCATCACCATACTTCCATTTCCTTAAGGAACATGGAAGTAAATTGTTATATGATAATTAAATTTGATGAAAATCATGCCACCTTTTCTGATGTTATTTCACGGTCCATTATGAATTGTAAATTAAATAATGAACCGTTTAAATTATGAATAAACTAAAGAATGAATGTAACGTAAAATTAAACAGTAAACATTTATTAAACGAATGTGTTCTAAAATCATGTTGTGTACTTGCTCGAAAATGGCGATTTGATAGACAGCAAGCGTACGCATGATAAAACATGCACGATGCACGATTTCTTGACATCCGTCAACACTACACACGATACATCCGCAACTTGGGCAGATGGTCTTGCTGGACTCATTTTTCGTCGTGCACATCCTTCAAAAAATACACGACGTGCTGATGGATGGCAAAGCTACGCACTGTCGTTTTTGACTTGCTGTCCGTCATGACGTCCAGCAGGGATGGTTAGTGCGTAGCTGGCTTAAACATTCTATAGAAATATTAGCCAACTATTCTCCGTGTTGGATAGTTAACGTGAGATTAAATCTGTGTGCTATACATAGCTTACCCTATAGTTTATTAATTTTCACCGTAATGTAGGCTACTCACATTCTTCTTGACTCATCAGTCTTTCGACTGGTTTTTACCCTACCCGCAGTGGCGTAACTCTTTTTTCTGGTTCCCCCGCAGGAATGCTTTGTGGGCCCACCCTACTGCCCTTACTTAATGCACGCCGTTGTTCCCTCTTGAGACATGTCTGATTATTTGGCTCGGTTGATATTTTACGTTGCGTGTGTAACATCATTATTACAGAAAAAAATTGAGCAGATTCAGTTTGTTTCAAAATAATATTTTCAACTTTTTTAGATAAAAGCTGAATGAGTTCATTTTGAATTTTTGGACTCATATGCTTGTCACTGTTCTTTGGACCACTGATTACATCCTGCAACGATGGATCGTATTTACCCAAAAGATCAATAATTGACAAAAATATTTCCGCTAATGGGCTGGCGTGTCTTCTCTTTGTGGCCTCTGAAGACTAAATTGAAACTGCCAATGTCAGAGTAACATTTACAGTGCGATCCAGTACTACTTTAGACCTTTGGTAGCTCGTAACGAATAACGATGCGACGCAGGCCCGGCTGGTGGCCTCGGTCCATTCTTAACTGGAACCACCCCGCTGCTGTTATGCAGTTGACCAAATAACATATATTCTCGAAGTACATCATTAGTTGTCGGTAAAATAACAGTAAAAAAACTAATGCATTTGTTTTAGACGTTAAATACTTTCGGGGAAATTTGGATTAGGCCTACTTAAGTTTATTGTTTTATACCCGTTCTTAAAAAATTAAGGGAAATGTCTGCGCGGGTTCCTATAGTCCACAGGCCCCACATTCTATCTAGAACCCTGAATTTCTCAATTGTCATAAGGAAAGACTGTGAGGGGGCCAGCCTTCAAGCTTATATTATCCCCCCCCCCCAGAAACAGCTCCTTGCGTCATGCGTCAGCCCCAAAGACAGTCTTGCGTCATATCTGAACCTAAGTTTGGAGTAGTATAGTAAGTCTGACGCCTCACTTTGTAGGCTACAGCTGCTTGCTGATATGGATGCAAATGTTGTGATGGTAAACAGAAGATTAAGTTAAGTGGTTCCCGAACCTTTCCAGACCCGCGTATCACTTTGGTCTTCCGTGTTCATTCCGAGTACCACAGGAGCTTAAAGAAAGGTTATTGCGGTTTCCTCAATAGAAATTTTGAACAACATGAATAGTATATCTTATTATTCTATAAGTTTAAGGCGGTGCGTAAACAAACGCGAAAAAAGAAAACAAGATAAGAGCGTCAATGAAATATTACCGCAAAGTGTTTCAGTTGTGTTTTTATAAGGGTAATCGTTTTAAATTATGTCTGATGGAAATTTATTGTCGTTTTGAACATAAATTTTTATTAGTTTATTTTTTAAGTAAATACTTTTTTCCTCGATAGGTCTTCTTTCGTACCATCGGTTGGGAACCACAGCTTTATAATACTGTATCTGAGTAATTGTGGCTCCGAGTACAATGGCTCTCGGCTTGTTGTACAGTTAGTTGTCCGCTAACGCTGTAAAATGGAAAGGAAGACTTTCTGGTTGTCAGCACATAATGCAGAATAAGAATAACATAAGGCAACGGTAATAATTAAGACTAAAGACCTGGGGTAACCGGTTGGGAACCCCTGAGAACAAAAATATTACCCTGCAGTACTCCTGATTTTATTGAACACAGTTGATAAGTGTAATTTCACCTATACATTTACTTGGAATTGGGAACTGTGTAGGCATGATTTTATAATAAACATATAAATGAATTTTTTTTAATCGTTTAGTTATAGAAAAGTGCGTCGAGGGAAGCCGTAATGATGTGAACTACGTACGTACGTTATTTATTAGCGATGGGGCCGGTTACATTACCGGCTCCGGCTGTGCGGCGGTGATTGATTGATCGTATCCGGCGTGCGTTGATTAATTGCCCTTTGCCCCCGGATTACGCTAACAGCTGGCTGTGGTTAGCGTTTCTATCTCACCAAAGAGGACACGATTTTTATACCTAAGCATCTACAGTCGTCGTTAAACAACAGTCAAGTTTTAAAATTCATGTTTGATAAGTTTGAAGTACGGATGCTGTTGAAGAATTTTAAATATATAAAGCATTTAAAACCAACGCAAATTACATATTAAATGACCAAACAAGTTCCAATCTAATGCTTTGTACGCTACCGCGATGGGAGTTCACGTAGGCCTATAGCCAGGGTCCACGCCACATGTTGTGCGTAAGTCAAGAGTTGTTGTAAGTCAGTGTCTGCCCACACACGACACGGTGTACACCGTTCAATATTTGTATATTTGCAAAATATTTACCACTTTATTAGCATGCAAAGCTGACAAAATAATAAAACCGTCTAAACGTTAAGAAATTAAGAAAATTCCTCAACTTTTTTCGACCCTCTGTGTGGGGGGGGGGTCCGGTCCCGTAAATACGCTCCGGATCACAATAAAGTTAAGGAAAACAGGATGAAACTACGACCAATTGTGTCAACAAGTTTGTTTTTCGGAGAGCTTAGAAAAAGACCAGAAGAGATATTGAATACATATGACAAACGTCAACATGGCCAGCTGCCAACTTGATTCATTCCCATTTATATGTTATTCAGTTCTTGTTCCCATTTATTTTTCTAAAACTGATCTTCTAGAGTTGTAGGCCTATTACAAATGTTAACTATTATTTATGCATCCAGTTTCTGTTCATTTGAAAAAATTCGTATTCTACATTATACAACCAATTATTTTCTTGTGGATTTCATGTTTCTTCAGATATTCCGAGAGCCAGAAGTGAAGCTTTCTGTGAGACTTTCTTTCACCTACAAGTAAAAAATCGGCAAACGAACTGACTGAGGTGGCCAAAATAGAGATATCTGAAGTTGACATTTTTCTATACTTGAAAAAAAAACTCAAAATTTAAACTCAAAAAGAGACTCTTTCTGACTTCCCTAGATGACATCATGCAACAGGCAATTTCTACTCAGGATGGGCCCGATTCGTTTCGCTTTCCTGTGGAAACTGTATTCAGAAGATTTCTTCTCGTCCACTCTTCTTGGAACCTCTTCTTTGGCCCCTTTACTTTATCAATTCGTCTCCAGCGATCCACTTCAAAGTATTTATTTTCAATTTTTGTTAATCTCCATATCTTCGATCCGTATATACCAATACTCCAAGTGCAAAACTTCAAAGAATATCCTATAACGCGATTTAAAAAAAATAAAACAACAGTTTTATGATTTTATTATTAATTATTATTTTTTACAAATTTTAAATTTATTAACAGTGGAATAAATTGTAACCCTTTGAATATGTGGACTAAAGTTGGACTTCTTAATCCACCGCGTTTGCTAAAAATGACTAATGAGTTGCTCCGTATGGTTAATCAAACTTGATTTTACAATAAGGTGGATTACTGTTCCCAGCGTGTGAAACAGTTTATAAGTTGCACAATGTTGACTAGAACAAGAAGAGGGATCACGATCACGTATTCAAACTCGTGATAATTTTATGGTACTTTTTTACGATTCAACAAAAGAAAAGATAATAAAAATAAAAATAACAATAACGCTTAATGGAAAAATTAATTGTTGCCGAGACGGTGGCGGCGGCGCGAACCGTACTTTTTTTTAATTAACATAATATTAAAAGGATGGCGATGTGGGGGATGAGGTGGGGGTTGGTCGTAAAGTGCTGAGGGTAGTTTACTGATGTGCTGATGTCAGCGTTGGGAATTCTCTCTCTGCGACTCGCTACTGTGACTGAGATATGCAAAATTGTCTGGCAATGAAATATTTCGTTAAATTAGAAAATGTCTCGTGTCTTCTGCTGCTCACTCACTCGCGGAGGGTGCTGAAATTACTACTAGGGGGCGGGGCGGCAATCTGCAGTGGCACATAATACACTACACTTCCAGTTGTACACGAGTGAAATTAATTTCTCCCGGTGTTGGTGTTGTAGACTTGACAATTTTGATATGAATATTTTTAATGCCCGCATACACCCACCGTCAGGACTTCATCACAAACCTACGTCCATCACTTAATCTATCCCCCTCCCTCTCTCTCACTTTCTCTCTCTCTCGCTGTCTTTTTCTCCTCTACCCTCTCAATCTCATTCTTTCCTTGTCTGTCATCTGTATTGTCTGTCTTTCCTTTCTTTCCCGATACAGTGACAAGAAAGTGAGAAGTGTATATATTTTAAATCGAAAAGATTTTTCATTCATCACGGAAAACATGCTCGACCCTCCGGAGCTCGCCCGGTATCTTCTGTGCCCGGTCGTCAGCAGCGCTGTCGTAACTTCTTCCTACTCGTCATTACTATGCTTCATTACTCTGTGTCAGCTTCTTTTTTTCTGTTCATACTTTCCATTCTTCTTTCACTTACGTGTCTTATTGATACGCAGGCCGGCACGGCGGTAACGTTCGAGACTCACAGTCTCAACGGCTGTGCTACGGTCGTGTGACTGAGACTGGGTCGCGACTCAATAATACAGCGGTCTTGTCTAGCATGTCTGGGCTAGATAAGAAACAAAGGCGCACTTACACACACACACACACACACACACACACACACACACACACACACACACACACACACTTCCATCGTGCAGTTCACCACCTCACGTGGATACTAGGTGGCTGATTTCTCTTTGGCGGTGTTGTGGAACATTAGTTGTAACGCAACAGGCTGCAGACCTAATGCCAGAAACCAGAAAAAGAAGAAAATGTTATCTTTCTCCACTGCCTGTCTATCTATGTCTGTCTCTTTGTCTCTTTGCCTCTCCCTCCCCCGTCTATATCTTAGTCTATCTCTTCTTCTTCTTCTTCTTCTTCTTCTTCTTCTTCTTCTTCTTCTTCTTCTTCTTCTTCTTCTTCTTCTTCTTCTTCTCCTCCTCCTCCTCCTCCTCCTCCTCCTCCTCCTCCTCCTCCTCCTCCTCCTCCTCCCCCCCGTATAATTTACACGCATGTCGTAAATAAATATAAAATATATGAACACGGAACACACGCGGGTTTGTTAGTGCGCACCACGGTAACACTATAAACTTTACTAACTCTGACGAACTTTACTGAGGGATTTTACCTGAAGATGGAACAGATATGTCCAGAAACGCGCAGTGAAGTATAAAAAAAGGAAAAGTCACTAGGCGGATAAAAAACGTAAATTTTATTCTATTCATATACGTATAAGTGGCTTGGATATTGAAAGCATGAATTTAATTCTCGGTAACGTTTTCTGCTCCAGTTTTTTCACTATTCGTTGCCACCCTTTCGATACTTCCTGGCAGAGGAGTAATTGCGGAGGGGGGATCAGGAGGTTCAAATTCCCCGAGACACCTATTAAAACTTGCAGTGAAAGTCCATAATCACTTAACAAACGCCTATTTCTAAGGCAGTGGCGTGTGTTAAACTAATATTTATAAATTATTGTATAAATAGTTATAGGCCTATGTCAAAAAACTTGAATATCCCATTTTCCTGGACAGATGGGAAGATGGCACGAATGTAGAATATCTTTGTTATCACTCTTTGGGAGATTCATATTACCTTTCCGCCCGTCCCAACTGTAACGATGACGATCGTTTGAGCAATAGAAACGTTAGTACGTAACGACAATACTATTTTTAATAACCGACAAGCCTACAAGTTTGATTAAATAACTCGGTGTTCGTTCCAATATTTTCCAAGCACGAATTACATATGAACGAATATGAATCAGTAACCGTAGGTAAACTGTTATTATTAGAAACCTGACGATAGAAATTTAACAGTGGCTTAGATACGCGCAGTGTTGAAACACCTCGTTGCGAGGCTAACAAAATTTCATTTATTTGTGCTAAATTCTTGATATACATTAAATGATATTCTGTTGTTTTCCACTGTTGTGGTCAGTGTCTCTAACTTTCGTTTATCATTTGTTTCAGGTAAGTGTGTTCATCCAGAGATAGGATCACATAGCCTAGTTACGTAAGTGTTTGCGTTTTTACTTATCCAATGCTTATGTCACACGGCGTCCAGTTTAATGAAACCACTGGGACTGCCTCGACACCATCTTCTGATTTAGGAAAATCTGTTTCTTAGGTTTTCACAGCCGGCGTCATGATTATTCAAATTAAAAGCCGGACTGTACGGCCGTGGTCTACTATATAACTCCGTGCTGATGAATGTTATAATCAGACGTTTCGGCGTCACCTTTGGAGCCCAGCTTCAGTGAAACGGTTTTCAAACGACTGTGATTTTACTGACGAAACGAACACCTTGTCAGTCGTTTCAAAACCATGTCACTGAAGATGGCCTCCAGAGATGGGGCCGAAAAACTTGATTTTAACATCTATCAGGATGATAATTATAGTACACCACGGTCTTACAGTCCGGATATTAATTTGGATAATTAGGAAAATTTGTTAACCAATTTTTTTCACGCACGTTAAGCTTATTTTTAAAACGATAATTACGAACCTTTTTTTATTTTCATCTCATCCGCTTTTAGAGTCAAACACGCTGGAGTTAATTTACGATCTCTATTTGTAAATCGCAGGTGGTTTACAAGTTTACATATTTGTTGTAAAGACCTACACATCCGTAGTTTAGTTGCTAAGATTTTTGGCTTCGTGTGTGAGTCCCGCGAGTGGGGGAGTACGTCGCATGAAGCCAGCTGATGCCGTCCTGTAGCAGACCCGTACAGAACCGCATTCCGTGCAAAACATTTTATAAGATTTCCCCTGATCTCGACACCAATGTTACGTAGAGGTCAGCGTCATCGGCCACTTTTGCTAAAACCGTTCTAGATTTCATGGCAGCACTAAGTCTTGCCGTCAAGGAACTGTAGTCCCTTGACAGTCCTCACGTGTCGCAAGTCGGATATCCATGACTGTTGTGGGGTCTCCCATAGACATTACTTCAGTCGGATATCCATGACTGTTGTGGGGTCTCCCATAGACAATACTTCAGTCGGATATCCATGACTGTTGTGGGGTCTTCCATAGACATTACTTCAGTCGGATATCCATGACTGTTGTGGGGTCTCCCATAGACATTACTTCAGTCTCTTTCGGTAGTAAGTAGGCCTACTACTTAGATTGTTTTGCATGTCTCTCTCGCTTTCAGCCAGAATTGCAAAACATTCCCCACAAATAAACATCATTACGAGTAAAGAAACACGCCTGAAGTTCTACAAGCTGATAGTCTCCTCCCCACACTTCTCTGAGAATTGAACTGTAACGAAGTCCCAGGCCAGTCGCCTTCGAGCGGCCAAAATGAGATTTATCAAGCACGTGGCAGAACACACTCTTCAAAATCGTAAAAGAAATGTCAGTGTTTGGCAGGAGATGAATATTTTGAGTATACTTGGTGTAACTGCCCAATATCGGCTGAAATTGACCGATATATTGGCTGTAAGTATCGGAACATCTTAACCGAACGGATGACTGCCGCATCTCCAAACAACTATGGAATTATAAGCCTAAAGGGCAAAGGTGTGGGGCGTCCGACGATGCATTGGAGTGGCCAACTGTGGTCATCATCTTGGGACCGGAACAGACAATTTTTTGTTTAAACCTTGCTGCTGCTGCTGCTGCTGCTGATGATGATAAACTTCTTCTTCTTCTTCTTCTTCTTCTTCTTCTTCTTCTTCTTCTTCTTCTTCTTCTCCTTCTCCTTCTCCTTCTCCTTCTTCTCCTTCTCCTTCTCCTTCTCCTTCTCCTTCTCCTTCTCCTTCTCCTTCTCCTTCTCCTTCTCCTTCTCCTTCTCCTTCTCCTTCTCCTTCTCCTTCTCCTTCTCCTTCTCCTTCCTTCTTCTTCTTCTTCTTCTTCTTCTTCAAGGATTAGGTTATACATATCTGTTTCGGCACCCATCTGATCCTCGGACGATTCACGTCTCATTTATCAGTGGCTTTATAGTTCAGTGCCGCTTTCGCCAATCGATCCTCTGTCATCCTTTGCAGATAATCCCACCATTGTCTTCTGTAAATTGAAATACAGATAATTTCATTTATATCCTTTACATCAGGGGTCCACATCTTGTGGATACGAGTTTGGCAGTCCCGATGTGCCCTAGCTGGCAACTTGTCTTGGGTGAGATCCCTTCCTTCAGTCTTTTCTCTCTAGTCGCTCTTGACTGCCTCTTGTTCTTTTCTGACCCCGATACTATTAGAGTAATCGAGGGCTAGGTTGTATTCCTTTTTCAATTCTAATTTATTAATTTTGAGTGGCTTAATTCCTAAGAGTGCTCACTGATGCCGATAGGTGAGCACTGGAAATACTAAGAAACGTTCAGTATGAAGAAAAACTGATACAAAGCCACCAAATCCTATCTCAGAAAGAGAAGGGTGAGGGCGAATCTCCTGCGCCTCAAAACAGGGGCCTTTCGGCTAAGGTATGGTAACCCTGACAGAAGAGTCTCTGGCCCTCTTGGTAGGGGTTGTGCAACAGGCCAGTAACCTGTTCGTGTAAAACTTTGAAATACTTGTAGAATATCCAAAGCAGCCTCGGAGTAAGCTCTGGAAACTGTGGCAGCAGGACCCTGGCAAAAATACGGATGATGATAAACATCAATGTAAAATTCGTGCTTCCGTGAAAGATTTTTCTCAAAACGTTTGGTGTAAATAAAGAAATGAAGACAATTTTACGGCGCCAAGATTGAATTTATCAGAATTGTCCCAAAAAAGTGGTTACTACGCTGCGACTCAGCCTAAGTACACGCTCAAAACGATGAGCATAATCGGTGGCTAAAGTTTTACAATGGTTGGATAATGCCTTTTTGTTTTATTGAGTTTCTGATTTGAGGTTTTCAAAAAAGGGCAAAAGGGGTAAATTTTCTTTCTAATGACAATAAACTGATGAAACAAACATTCGCGCGCGCGCGCGCGCGCGCGTGTGAGTGTGTTTCGATAAAACGCGTACATAATATGCAGCTAACAGGTGGTAACTTTCACTTTGATGTCAATGAAGGAAATTTATTTATCGGCACATTTTCGTGAATGTCTATTTGTAAAGTATAGGCTACAACCTTTTGTAAAAGAAGGTAGTAATTTAACTGTGTATTATTTAGCCATTTTTTTAATTTTAATTGAAGACGTCAATTTGTTTGTTAGCATGTTACGATCTGAAATATGTGTGTGTATGTTTTTTTTAAGAAGCGACTCTGAAATTTGGTTCTCTCGCACACGCCTTATATACTTTCTGTGCTTCACTTTTTACAATACTGGTTTTTAAAGAGTTAAAACCACCGGTGGTACGTCTTTGGGTTTTTTCTCTTAGCCTGTAAAATTGAATACAAATATACAACTTCGGGCATGAGGGAAACTAACTAGCTAGTATTTGAAGAAAATTTGCGGTAATTTTTAAATTTATGTAAACAAGATTTGCATTGGTAATTCTTTGAAACGTCGAATAACAAGAAAACTAAAAGCCTTTGAAGACACAGGACAAAGCGAAAGTAAATTAGTTAGTGATGTAGAGAATTTTACTTAGTATTAGAACTAACGTATTTTGATGTAATATATTTTACATTTAAATGTGTATTATTATTATTTACATTATATTTCGTAACGTGAATGAACTTCTGTTATACTTGGCGTGAAATGTATGAAAAAGTAGTTAAACGTATAAGATAAGCTTTACCATCATTATCATTCACTGTTGTTCGTAGTGGCTTCTACCAACTGATTACTGCAATTTTCCTGGACACAATTGTAGCGGCGCATTTCAGAAGGCGAAAAAGGTAATGATGAATAGAAAGTATTTCCTAAAAGAAAAAAAAAACTGGTAAAACAGACAGTTCCGTTCATAACACATTCCTTTTTTAATTTACAGACGTTTTTAACTTAGAGTTGTACAGATGAAATAGTAAGACACGAAACGGTTCGCGCAGATCATATTGTTGGCACGGAAGGCAAGTACAGTATGTAGGGTGTGAGGCGATCAACTGTGACACGCAACCCTGTGACCAGGGGCGTATTTACGGGATGGGACAAACGGGACCGGACCCCTTTCCCTCCAGAGGGTCGAAAAACTTGACGAATTTTGTGAATCTCTTTAATTTTTAGGCTATTTTATTTTATTTTATTTTTTCAGCTGTGTATTCTAATACAGTAGCAGCTTTTTCTTAAATATACAGACGTGTTCATTACACAGCATTAGGGAATACGTTTGAAATATTAAACATAGGAAAATCAATTCAATCAATAAGTATCTTGTAAACAACGTTTCAATAACGCCTATTTTTATTCTGTTATTACCATTTACTTCAATGGGACTGATTTCACGATGTTATCACGCGTTGTTCAGCCACTCTAAACGTAGTAATATCGGTTAGTCTTGTTTTTTCTTATGTACGAAGCCGACCCAACCCTGGACAAACCAAATTATAGATACGCCACCGAATGTGAAACACCTGCCATACAGCTGTTCTGAAAACAAAATAATTGGTCAGAAAACAACGCGTGGAAGCTACGCATGCGCAGCGAGATCTTTTGACACAGCGCAAACAGACAGCCGTTTTATGACTAATTATTTTAGCTTTAATACCAGTATTAATTCCAGTAATAACATATTCAACTTAAAATAGAGGTTCTCTAGGATGTATGTAGAATCCATTGTTTTTTTGATTATGTTAAAATTGTATTATTCAAAAATAAATAATTGTATAATTGTAAATTCATAGCCTATATTATAACATAAATTCTGGCGTAATATCACCGTTTTAAAATATACGTAGGTATATATAAACTACTGAAATCTACCGTTGCGATACAAAGAGGTTGAAGGAAAATTCCGAGTGTAATTTGCGATATCACGCAGTTTCGATACCCCCTGGGGGGAAAAGAAAAGCCTGATCCGTCAGATGAGTGACGGTGAAAAATGTACCACCAAGCCCAGCCTCTAACGACGTTTGATGGAGTAAACATTCAATGCGAACAGCTTTTGTTGTGTGTGTGTGCGCGCGCGCGCGTTCTCTCTCTCTCTCTCTCTCTCTCTCTCTCTCTCTCTCTCTCTCTCTCTCGCTCTCTCGCTCTCTCTCTCTCTCTCTCTCTCTCTACTAGTTGCGGGCTCCTACTGTTGCTTTCCCATCATTATAAGACTTCTTTCCCCAGTTACAGCTCCTTATCTATCTCCACCCAACCCCCACCGCAAAATGGATGCGGTATTTATCTAATTCAGTAGCATTATAGTCGGATACATTCAAAAACAAGTATTACAAGTTTGATAAAATGTTTATTTTATTTATTTTTTTTTTTGAAAAATTACGTCATTTATATGTATTTATATTGTTCCGTACAAAGTAATCTCTGTCAGGTGTATAATTCAATTAGTCAACTTTTTTCACTGTTCAAAACGTTTCTGGAATGCTCTTTTTTGTTTACTCTTTACAGCTCGCTCACCGATTTTTTTTTTTATGTCTACAGCTTCCCGAAACGTTGCCCTTGTATATATTTTTTCGTTCTTGAAAAAAGAAAAAATCGCATCGGGCCATATCTGACGAATACAACGATTGCAGCAACAGTACAATGTTTCCTTTTTGTTTCTTAAAATTCTTGAACAGGCAATAACATAGCTGATGATGATGATGATGACGACGACGACGACGACAACGACGACGATTATGATGACGAACCTCAGCGTTATAGCCTCTGCAGGTTTCGGGTCTCCACTCATCTCTATTTTGTGCTAGTCTTCGCCTCCTCCTTACTCCCAGGCGGATCAAGTCTTCTTCCACCCATCTTTTCCGGGGCTTCATCTTCTTCTTCTCTCACCTGGATCCCCATTTAATACTTTCTTCACATCTCTATTGGCCATCATCCGCTGTACATGACTGGCCCACCTAATGGTATTTCTTTTAATCTTAATACCAGTATCTAGCTCCCAAAAAAAATTTTCGCCACCTCCTCCTTTGTACATATTCTTCGTCCTCCTGGAACTATAAATTCTTCTCAATGTCTGTCTTTCCCATCGTTTAAGCCAGCTCTCTTCACTAACTGTCAACGTTCATGCCTGACTTACGTATATTATAATACGTCTTAACATTATCTTGTAGATCTTGATTTTTAACTTTACAAATGTTACAGTAGCCCTTAAGATGATGTTATAGATCTTAATTTTTATATACATATCTTGAACTTGGGACACTGCCCAAAGCATGAAAACGTTTTTGCCAGCTGATATTCGATTATGGATTTTGCGAGACATTTTATTATCAGTTATCATGTATGATAATCAGGGGCTTATTTACGAAGGGGGCGAACGGAACCGGACCTCCCCCTGAGGGTTGACGTATTTTGTTAAACTCTTAAGTTTTATTACCTTTTATTTTTCTTTAAGTGTGTTTTCCAGTTACTAACTCTTTTTTTAAATATGCAAACAGGTTTTCTTGTATATTACACAGCATTTGCTGTACGTTTGAAGTATGAAATATAGGAAAATCAATTCAGTCAGTATTATCTTCTAAACAATGTTTCAGTAACGGGTATTTTATTGTGTTAGGCTATTACCTTTTCCATTAATGGGTTGATGTCAGGATGTTATCTCACGTTTTTCAACCACTTTAAAGATAGCTAATTACTCTTAATTTGTTTTTCTTTTGTATGAATCCGACTCTACCGGACAACCGACCCCGAAGGCCAAATTTTAGATACGCCACTGATGATAAGTACTCCCAAGTGCTTAAAATTCTCGCTTCTTTCATAAATGCCATCTTCCTCTCCTGATATGATTCCCTGGAGCGTAAAACCTCCTCTACATGTTACTATTAGATGCTTTGTCTTTTCTCCATTTACTTGAAAGCCTACCTTCTTCGTTTCTCTCTCCAACACAATAAACGTTTCCCTGAGTACTCTCTGTTCGAGCAGTCATCACCGTATGCGACACATTTAACCATTCGATCTAATCTGGTACAACGTGGATTTATCGGTAACTTCGTTACTACATTTTCCAGCACCGAACTGAATATTTAAAAAAAGAACCTTTATAAATCTCACTGCTTGATACGTGTTTGGCGCCACATCATGTCGAACCAGTAAACAAATCAGTTTACCCGCTGACGCAGTCGAGTGCTTGTTAACTGAGATCCGCAGTTTCACAGGTAACTGATCCGCAGATAACTGAGATTGACGGATCAGTTTAAATGAGTTTAATGGTAGTAAATCATTAAATTAAAAAATACCAAAAAAATTATTAAATAAATCAAACACCATATAAGAAAGACCGGCACACCTGTGTAAGATTCGAATAAAAAAGTGTTTAATGTTGTTACGCAACGGAGCATTCTCGAACAATGCAGTGTGTTGTTCTACGTGTAAATGGGCTGTCCCAACAGAGCCCAGCTGTAATGTGTGTGTGCGTACATATTGCTGCTACTTTGAGATGAAAGACAGTTACGTGACACTTATCATGCGTCAACAATAGAGGCCATTCCAGACCGTACCGGTCGGCGCACCGCGTTTATATTTACAGACTTGTTTGGCCAGTCTTGACTCTGACGTTCTTTTTAAATCTTCTTCCCACCGTTGTTTATAATCTTTTTTTAGTCTTTCATTCAAGTCAGAAGCTTGTAAATCTTCTCTTATGGCCTCATTCTTTATTCGGTCAAATTTAGAACACCTTTTAACTCCTCTTAAGAACTCCATTTACGAAGCCTGTATTTTAGTTGCTTGTTTCTTGTCCACAATTCACACCCATAGGACAATACAGGGACCGCCATAACTTCGTAAAACTTTAATTTCGTGTCTCAACGAACCTTGATTCTAAAAATACAACGTCTGGAACTTACCTAACTTAACATCAGTATCATAATTCTTATCATAGCCAATTTCATTTCCCAAATAATTAAAACGGCTCACCTGTTCTACAATTTGATCATAAATTATTATTGTTGTCATAGCTACGTGGTCACTTAATGAATGTGAAACTAAAAAATTACAAATAAGTTAACGGTGGAAAGAAGACTTAGAAAGAATGGCATATTTAAGACTGAGCAAATAGTCTGTGAATATAAACCTAAAGGACAGAGGTGTGTGTGTGTAGATACAGAAAGAGATGGCTGGAGAATCTTGTAAGTCGGAACAGACAGCCTATGGCGTCACGTGAAGATGATGATGACGTTTTCCTTTCATTATCCTTCTGGGAGATGAGAGTTTAACCCTCCACCCCCTAACCCTCCTCGTTGCGCTTCTGGGAGTCATATTGTGTGTCGCCGCAGTAATCTGTTCTGATGTTGAATCGAGCAACGAAATGTCGCTCCCTATAATCAGACTTGATTTTCACTTCTGTGTGGGGTGGCAAAGTTCTTCTGCAACAGTCAAGAGTATGGCAGTTGTCAGTCGACCGCGTCAGTGCGGACAGACGCATAGGCGACAGGCGCACACGACAAAAATAAATATTTGAATGAGAAGAAAAATGTTAATTCAAGCTGCAGGCGGGCAGTGGAGGAGAAGCTGCAATCAGTGCGCGCGCCATAGTATTCCCCGAGGCTCATTAATTAACCAAGGGGGGTACTGTAGCCGCGGTCGATTGCTCTATAAATATTTGAAAAGTAGGGACAACGCGTACTGGACGGTAACCATGACGACGCGGACGCGCAACATCACATACTTGGCCGCGTCCGCCTGCTTGTGTTTTAACATCTTCTTCTTCTTTTAGTATCGTGCCTAATCAGGTGTTGACTGCTGCCACTTCAATTACGTCTTTGTACTTTTCTTGCTATTGTACAAAGTACAATAGTTCTTCATCAGTTAGGCCCGACCACGTTTCATCTTGTTATTTGAATTAAATGGAATCTTTCGAACCTTAGAATACTGAGCATTTCACATGACTAATGCACATATAGCTAATGTTGAAGTTCTTAGATAGTTGAAGAAAGATAGGGCAGTTATTAACACAGTGAAGATAAGAAAGCTTGAGTATCTGGGACATCTCATGAGGAATGAACTGAGATTTTACTTATTGCATTCTATACTATAGGGAAAAGTACTTGGAAAGAGAGGAGTTGGGCGACCGAGAATATCATCGCTGAGAAATTTAAGGACCTGGTTTGGCATGAATACAACTGACTTATTCCGTACAGCGGTGCAGAAAGTTAAAATTGCCTTTATGATATCCAACATCCGAAACGGATAGCAACTATCAGAAGAGAAGTTTTGAATTAGCAGTCTCTGTAATTCCAACTTTGTCGTGTTTACTTGCTGAACTGCTACTTGCTATGTTCCGGTCGAGGTCTTTCAGTGTTTCCACCATTAAACATTTAGGAGGTAAAAAATTTCCACCATTAAACTCAAGTTTAGGACTTGAAAATGGTGGAAACACTGTAAGGCCTCGTCCGGAAGATGACAAGCAGCAGTTCAGTGAGTAAACGCAACAAAGTTGAAACTGACCACTGTTGGAGGTTACGGAGCCGTGATAGTTTTTTTCTGTCCAATCCATTCTTTTACCTTTTGTTTTTCCGTTTAGAATGAATCTTAATAGGGAATGCCGTGGTCAAATTTGTATAGGCTAAGTTTCAAGTGTGCAAATTTTCTCCTTTTGATAGTCGCAAGTAATTGGGGCTCATGTCCCATTCTGTTAGGTAAGGTGCCATTTCTAGTGTGGCTTACCCAAGAAATTCTTAATAGGCGTCTACAGAGCCACATTTTAAAATCGTTAATTACAACCATAGTATTTTGTTTTAGTGTCCATGTTTCACATGCGTATAAGAGGCCGGGCCACACTCAACATCTGACAAATGTATCTCTGAATCGGAGGCCCAGTGTTCTGTTGGTGTGAAGTGACTTTAGTTTGAGAAACGCCAGGTCATCGTCAAATGTCCTGATGACCAGACGCGTCGCCACTGCTACCTGAATAATATTGTTACGACGGTCTACTGATCGTCGTATGGTACAGTGGAAAACAAAACACAAGACACCAATTACGTCACTAATCACCAACTTTAATTATCACAATTAAACAGTTTGTAGTTAACAAGAGTCTCTTACAACAAATCAAATAAAAATTGTTCACACGCAATAAAAATGTTAACTGATGTAAAACACAATTGTATAACAATTGTCTCGCTAAATTATAAAACACGTAATACTTCGCCACAGTACTTCAAACCGCACTGTGTAGATCGCCACTTAAACGCACTGTGTAATCACTGTAATCGCCCGACAATAACTAACTATAATACTACCAACCGCGTTCCAATAAATCGCAACGCAAACTGACACTGAACGTCGCTGAGTACTTGTATTTATACCCCGCCGAAA
Organism: Magicicada septendecula; assembly: GCA_034769895.1. NCBI lineage: Eukaryota > Metazoa > Arthropoda > Insecta > Hemiptera > Cicadidae > Magicicada > Magicicada septendecula. The sequence goes on from CM068372.1 coordinate 394,243,910, forward strand.
ATCCAGAACATTCCACATACTACGCATTAGTTCTACACTACGACGTAATTGATTGCGGCCTTGATGCAGTCCGCGCGGCTGGCGGCGTCAAGAAAAGTCTCGCGAATGCATGTTGAAATCTCGTACGCACACAACATTACAGCCGGATTCTTCTGGAACATTCGAGAAACACGTGATTGTTCTGTAATGACGTAACAATATTCTAAGTTCTTACGGATAGAGCGACGTGGGTAGTACAAATACAAAACGTAAATATCCAGTTACATGTGGAATTGCAGAAAGAACAACACGAAGATACTAAAATTCAGTTTCACAAAACGGTAAGTGCGTCTCTGTTATTGTCTCGTAGAAGATACAGGTTACGACAAAAACGAAAGTTGATAATAAAATACACAGTTTTCATCATCTTTATCTTCACAACACGGCATAGACAAGTGCTGCCTGTTCTGCCTTCAAAAATCCTCCAACCATCTCTTCCTGGGTTTATCCACACACATGTGTCCTATAAGTTTGTAATTCCAGACTTGTTTGGCCAGTCTGGAATCTGACATTCTTTCTAAGTGTTCTTTCCATCGTTGTTTGTAATTCTTTAATTTTTCATTCAAGTTAAAAACTTGTAACTCTTCTCTTAAGGCCTTATTTCTTATACGGTCAAGTTTAGAACACCTTTTAACTCCTCTTAAGAATGTCATTTCCGAGGCCCGTATTTTTTACCGTCTTGTTTCTTGGTTGTTGTCCATACGTCGTACCAATAGGACAGTACAGGGACCGCCATAACTTTGTAAAACTTTAATTTTGTATCGCGACGTATCTTGTTTCTGAAAATACGGTCGATTGTTCCACAGACCGTTTGGAACTCACCTAAGTTAACTTCAGTTTTGAACTGAATAATTAATATTAGGCCTAATTCAATTGAAATGGGTACACAGTTTTTTGAAATGCATTCGTACGAGAGGTAAAAGCTTACAAGGTAGCTGACAGAATTAGAAATCAAGACGCTGGATTCCCATGAGAGGGGGAAGGGAGGGAGGGAGAGAGAGAGATAACTTGAACAGCAAAATGATGTTGACAGTTGCTGTATTTACGAGGGTCTGCATGGGGGGCAACCTCAGGAGGCGAACGTGCCCCGGTTCCTTGTGGCAGTAAACCATCTAATTGCTTCACACTCACAAAAGCAGAAATAAACAACATACTGCTCGCGGAACAGCCGTATCCTGCAAGTACGAAATACTTTATTTTGTCACTGCTGAAGACAAATCGACTCTTTTCTTTAACAATCAACGCCATCATTTTTAAGATTGATGACGGGTGATGTAGAGTCAATTCATCGCGATGAGAGACAGAATTACCCCCCCTCCTCCAATCTTATCAACGACCAAACCACCTCGATCCTCGTTGTTCAACACGTAGGCCTACTGTAGTCTCTTCCGCTTCCGTTCTTATTCTTTTTCCCTCATCAGAGATTCGTAGCAGCCTCGATACCCGTACACTGTGTTTCAAGTGGTCCATCTCGACAACGGTCATTCACCCTTTAGCTGGAGCGTTCAAGTTCCATACTTCCGATCCATAGCTTAGCACCGACTCCACCATTAACTCTTCCCAATTCGTTTCTTTAACCCCTGTGGTAACCTGTTTATCCCATCTGTACTAAACGTCTCAGTACATCTCAGTTAAGTTGACAGTAGACGTAAACAATGTGTAAGTAGGCAAGGATGTGTTGCTGTGTCGTACTCTCACACCCGGTATTTTTATTCAGTGGAATCAAATGCAGATTAAAAGAAGGAAATTTAATTTTGGGACGCCAATCTTCATTGGCTGTGAGAAAGATATTAAACAGTGTCCGCACTCCTTAATTAATGTAAATCTCCTCTGTGAGTTCCTCTCCTACATACAATACTATCGTAAGTTTCTTACAACGTCTATAAGGTGTTTAGGATAACCCTCGTTGTGCATAATTCTCATGGAGCTGTTAACTCTAGCCAATGTGGTCCCGACAGTAATCTCTAGAAACCTGCTGACTGCGCGTAAAGAGAACTGCTTCCAAGCCAGTTGCTCCACCATCATCTCTGGTAGTGAAAACCAGAATGGCTTAAGCTCATCGTCAGCAGAACGTTAAGATAAGTAATGCTGCCAAGAAGTTATCAGGGTGTCGCCTAACGTTTCAGCTGCTGTGTGTTTGATTTTGTAGATAATGGTGGTTAATTATTATTTTTTCTGACGGTTTACGCATGTTAGTCAACGAATCTCGAGTAAGCTTAAGTTTATGTTTAATGTACTAGTGTTACTTACACCTGAAGACGACCACAGATTGTGTAGTGGTCGAACGTTGTGTGATAAATTTTACGATGGTTTTTGTCCGACCTAACCCTTCTGATAATAATCACGTGTCATCGAAAGTTAAGGTTTAAAGGTCGTAAAAACATGTGATTCGACGATTACAAACTTTTACCCAATGAATACATGAGTGTTGTTGACACCAGTGTAAGTTGCAACTTGTTTTAGCTTAGTCAAAACGAAACTTGTTGTTATTGTTCGGTGCTTAATAATTTTACGTTTATGCTTTTAATCTTTTTAAAGTTTGTCCAGTGTTTTTAAATGTGGTTCCACGACGATATAAAAAGTAGCGGTTTTTTATACTATGTATAGAGCGGTTTATAAACTACATATATAGTGGATAAAAAGCGGTTCTTTTTTATATACTTTTCCTTTTGCTGTGTTTAATTTTGTAGATGATGGCGGTTTGTTATTTTTTTCTGACGGTTCACTCATGTTAATCAACGAATCTCGAGTAAGCTTAAGTTTATATTTAACTTGCTAGAGTTACTTACACCTGAAGACGACCACAGATTGTTTAGTGGTCGCGAAACGTTGTGTGATACGTTTTACGATGTTTGTTGTCCGACCTAACCTTTCTGACAACACGTTTTTAATTTCTCTGAGAAAGGGGAAAAAGTGTACTCTCTTGTTGTAACTGATGTAAAGTGATGAACGAATTCTGGAATGTTTGTAAACTAGACTATTAAATTTGAAAATAAATCAGCTAGGCCGATATGTTGTTAAAATTCATTCCTGGGCAGTTTGAATTTTTAACTTACGTTGGAATTGATCTGTCCTTTCACTTTCGGTGGATATCTAAACTCGGGTATCCAACATTTTGCTTTGGGTAAATTTATTACATCATCGTACGACTTGAGAGTGTGTACATTGTGAGGAGAGACAAGTGCGATTGTCGAGTCCACATACGGTTAAGGAGCACTCGACGATGTGGGTCAACTAATAATGGATTGGCTGGCTGGCAAACGCCGCCGCTGGGGGGCTGCTTTCTGTAATCCGCCTTGATTCCACAACCCCCAACCCCCTCTCGAGACTTTACCATTCAGTAACTAACTGCTCGTCTTACCCTACAATCGGTCGTATTTCTCTCTCTCTCTCTCTCTCTCTTTTCTATTTGAGGCCTGCCGCAGCACTGTTAAACATGAAACTTTGTGATGTGTTTCGTAGGCATAGGCTACACGGCCGGAGTCAATTTGGTTAAAATTACTTCCCGGGCTGTTTGGCCGTGGTCCAAAGTTTATTTCAAAACCAGACGTTTCGGCAGAGATATCGACCGCCATCTTCAGTAAAAATCGAGTACGCTAACGTGAGGTGGTATACGTCGCGTACTCGATTTTCACTGATGATAGCAGTCTACGGCAATACCAAAACGTCTAGTTTTTAAATAAACTTTGGACCGCGGCCAAACAGCCCGGGAAGTAATTTTAACCATGAAACTTTGTGTTTGATAGGCTACGAAGTAAAGCGCAATATTGTGAAAACAATAATTGAAGATTATAATGACGGTGCAGTGTATAGGATCATTTTACACTCTTACGACGAGAAGACGGGCAACACGCGTGGCTACTTGACACTTTGTGTGAGCAACAGGACAGCGCAACGCGCTCGCATGTTCTGGATCTTCCAGACCGCGAGCGATTATATTAGTCTACCAGTATCTCAGATGGTCTCAAGTTGTTACTGCGGCACACAGGCCAAGTATTGAGGTGTTTTGAATTTGTGGCCGGCCACTTGCATTTGTGGATTTGTTTGTTGCAAATAGAACCGACAAGGTGCGTGTGTTGTGACAAAGATTTCGTTTAAAATGGTAGTTATGAACGATTTGTTTGCGGACATAAGGCGTCTGGCCGAAAAGTATCCAGCCATTTTGACTACTACGGGAACCCGTTTTACAACTGCATTCTAACTCGGTAGCCAATCAGACGGGACCTTTGGACGGCTGTGCGAGCATTCATTGTCGCATTGGACTATTTACTTAGCTGTGAAACTGTTGTGTAAGAACGTTTTGTCTGTGACTGTCGTATTGTCATACTGTATTGCACTTGCAACGCAATGAAGTTTCATAGCCCGTTCTCGTAATATTCAAAATGGTCGGTTACTTTCCGGTCAGCCCTCCCACGTAATTGGTAGTTTGTATTATTTATTGTGATAGTGTTGGTAAGCAGTCATTGTTTGTTAACTACTTATTTACGAGGTGTGTTCAAAAAAAGACCGAACTTTTTTAATAACACATCAGCTAGCACAAACAAAGCATTGCGACTTTAAACGCGCCTAACGATAGTTTTTGACAACAAATTGCCATTTATTCTGTTCCGTTATTAGTATTAGTCATTGAGCTGTATCAGATTGAGGGGGGACGCGCACACGCTGACCGCCGGATTAGTGACAAAGTGATTAAGAAAGACTTCGAAGAACAACGTGTGCGTATGAAATTTTGCGGCATAACTAGGTTAAAACTTTACAGAGACGTTCTGATTGTTGAACTAAGCATACGCAGAGGCCTATGTGAGCCGAGTGATTATCTTAAGCACTTTTAAAGAAGGCAAAACAATGGTCGGTGCAGATCAAAGCGATGTCGAAGATATTGGGAAGAGAGCTCGTGATGTGGTAATTGTAAACCATCATTTAACTACCGCGACTTTCTGAGAGAACGAGCATCCATAATAAGATCGTAAAATTATTTTTTTTTTATAGAAAAATTTTAATGTATCGTATCACTGAAAAATTGTTGCTGCGTTTGTCGACTGACGATCAGAAAGAGACCCGTTTTGAAATCGGTCAGCAACTGCGTACCAATGCAAATGATAATGATAACTTTGGAATACAATGAAAATTGCTCTGTAAAGATTTTACGAAGTTAGCTGCAAAATTGTATACACACACGTTGTGTTGAGATCTTCATTCTCACTTAGATACAAATCCGCCGGAAGGTGTGTGCTCGTGCCTACTACAGCGTGTGTAGCTCGAAGACTGATGATCATGACGGGACGGCGATAACGGCGCGTTCCGACGTCAAAACCTGTCGCTAGTAGCACGTAATTGTGCACCACGCTCTGTGTGCAGGTTCAGGTGCTACACAGATAGTTCCGTCTTTTTTTGAACACATCTCGTATAATTTTTATTTCAGTAATCCGTGTTTGGACAATCGTAAACTTGAAAACTTGTTGTGTACGCTACTGTAAAACATTCATTTTTGAAATTGATACTAAAGTTGTGAGTAACGATTACTCTGGTGGCCAGTTATTTTCTTTCCACTATTTAAACATGACGATTCGGGTGACTTACGCGTAATAGTATTGAATTACGTCCATCTAAAATGCCAAGAGGTGTGAGTTCATTTGATCCGATTTTAAAGAATACATGTGATTGGCTGTTAAGGGGGTTTCAACGTTCTTCACTCACTTCACGCTTACTGCATTAACCACATACAGCTTGATAGATAGATAGAGTGTTAGATAGACAGACATTTAACTACAGAGAGAGAGAGAGAGAGAGAGAGGGGGGGGGTAAAAAACGTAGTAGACAGATAAATGGGTAGATGGACGTGTGTGTGTGTGTGTGTGTGTGTGTGTGTGTGTGTGTGAGAGAGAGAGAGAGAGAGAGAGAGAGAGAGAGAGAGAGAGAGAGAGAGAGAGAGAGAGAGAGAGAGAGAGACGACGGCGACGACGTGGTCTTTTCAGACAGACGTTTCCTTTAACAGCGATGTAGTAGGTACTAACAGCGCTTTCATTTCATTACGAATGAAGACACTGGCGCTTTCTCAAGTGAATCATGTAAACTGCTGACGATTCGTTTGCAACAAAGTTTTAATCCAACGTTCAACATAACGACGGCGACGACGACACGAGAAACGTTTCAAGCAATTGCGTTGCGACGCCTCCTCTTAAACTTTACCGCTGTCAGATTTTATATTAAACACAACGCAGAGGACGGCGTAATATTAATGTTTGCAGATATTAATGAGTACAAACTGTAATATCAAAAAGGAGGAAACGAGTCTAGACAGACGCTACTGTCAGTGCAACGTCTTGAGAGAAGAAACACATACAGTACAGTATAATGAAAAGCGGACATCTTGCTACTGTAGGCCTACAGTTCCCAGTTGCCACCGTCCTCCTCTCTATTTGTCCTACATACTGACACTTCTCTCACACTCTCTCTCTCTCTCTCTCTCTCTCTCTCTCTCTCTCTCTCTCTCTCTCTCTCGCCCACACACACGCGCGGGCGCAAATAAGTTAAACGTCCATTGTAAATCTCATCCATTTCCGACTGATCCAATTCCTGGGTCTACCCACACACCGGTGTCCTATAGGTCTGTATTTCTAGACTTGTTTACCCAGTCTGGAATCTAACATTCTTTCCATGTGTCTTTTTCACCGTTATTTGTAATCTTTTAATTTTTCATTCAAGTTAAAAACTTGTAACTCTTCTCTTATGGTCTCATTTCTTATACGGTTTAGATCACCTTTTAACGCCTCTTAAGAACACTATTATCAGAGGCCTGTATTTTACTGTCTTGTTGTTAGGTTGTCGTCCATAATTCGCACCCATTCGCATCCATAATTCGTTTCATAATTTTGTAAAACTTTAATTTTGTATCTCGACAAATACCTTGTTTCTAAAAGTACGATTGATTGTTCCACAGATTGTTTGGAACTTACCTAATTTAACACATGCATCATAATTTCTATCGTAGCCAGCATGATTTCCCAAATAATCAAAGTGGCTCACTTAGTTTTTCTTCTTCTTCTCTTCTTCAAGGATTAGGTTATTTAAACCTGTTCCGGCACCCATCTCATCCTCGGACAACCCACGTCTCTTCTACCAATGGCTTTATAGACCTTTGCGTATGATCCCGCCATTGTCTTCTGTAAATTGAAATAATAGGTGAGCACTGGAATTACTAAGAAACTTTCAGTACCAGAATAACTGATACAAAGTCACCAAATCCTATTTCAGAAAGAGAAGGGTGAGGGGGAATCTCTTGCGTCCCAAAACAGGGGCCTTTCGCTTAAGGTATGGTAATCTTGACAGGAGAGTCTCTGGTCCTTCTGGTAGGGGGTTTTGAAACAGGCCAGTAAAATGTTCATGTAAAACTTTGAAATACTTGTAGTATCCATAGCACCCTCGGAGTAAAGTCTCACCTAGTTAAAATAGTATTTTATTTTATTTTATTATTCATTTATTAAAGGTAAATAAAGTAAGTATTAAATTCGTTTTCCAAGGTGAAGTCGTAAGCGATATCACGGGGGAGCATTATTGGTTCACTAAAAGCTACACTTTGTTTATCTACGGAAAGTGAGGCTGTTCCGTTTCCTCCGTGCCTGTGCAGAAAGGTACAGATTCCCGAATTGAAGAAGTAGCGGGCAGTGTCATTAGACCTGAAAAGACGTACACGGGGGGTGAGCGAAGGCGGCCCAACAAAAACAACTCTATTCTGTTCCAGTATATTTTCTGCTGATTTGCGTAAATCCTAGCAAATTACGTAACAAATGGGGCCCAGTATTTTCTCTTCTTTTTTTCACGATTAAACCAAACGAAACCAGGAAAATGAAGTTTGCTGAATAATGGTGGTAGTAGCAGCAGATTTTTTCTGTTGTTTTGTCGTGTGTCCTTCTTTACGCCGCGTCTCAAAGAGGGGCGGTAGGGAACTCGGGGTGAAAGATTACGACGAGCGAAAGGAACGAAAATTAATAGGGGGCAGAGAGAGAGAGAGAGAGAGAGAGGTATAAATGAAGATGTATACGGACGAGGAAGGAAGGAACGTTAATAACACTGCGGAGAGATGAATAATGGCGCGGAATTGTTCAAATAGTCATATTTAATTCAAGCGTTGCCGCGTCGGTTGGTTTGGTTTGGTAATGATAATAACCTTTGCTCGCGGTGCGCCGGTAACACCTTTTGTTTAACATAACTGCACGCGCTCGCTCGCGCACACGCACTGTCCCGCCCGCGCTAAGCCCTTTGTCTCCGGTTACGTGTTTACACACACAGTTTGCACAAGGTGTTGCAGGTTTGGGGTTGATGATGAAGAGAGAAAAACGTAAAACGTTGTTTAACGTTTATGTTCAAAAAGCCTCGTGGAATTAATGTTTCAGAAACCGACCAACCGTCTGCGCGTTTAAGCTCTACAGAGCAATTTGTCGAATAATTTTTTTTACACGAACAGGCCAGCCGTGGACCACGCGAATATCATTTCCTTTTCTTCTCCTGCCAGAAGGTCCTCATTCGCACACTATGCTCCGCCTTCCTTTTCACTGTCCATCCCTTTCACGCCTTCTTCTCACCGCAGAGAACCTCAAGATTTTGAATTTTATTTGTGTATGTATTTCTATCCACACAGTCGTTCATAGAGATGTGCCGGGATTTGAATTTCCCGGCGCTGTTATTTCTATTCAGTTGCCACAGCCACCTCGATCATTAAGATATGATTGCCACGGTCGTGTCTACGCTCCGGCGACGCGATCTAGTAGGCCTAGTCAACCGTGTCAGCTACTCGCTGCACGTTGTTAGTAACCAGGTTACCAAAGGTTATTATCTGCAAATTGGGGCAGGTCGTTTTATGCAAGATGAGTGACCAACTAATTCTGGCCTAGTCCTCTTTTCTCTGCCAACCTTCGAGGAGAACGTCTCAGTGGTCTGACGGCCCAGGGTTTGAGTGCAGATCTTTTCACATGAGTTCGTAATCTGGTAAAGGCTTTCAGGGTCCATGCACCAGCGAGGAGAAAGGGGAAGCAGCGGTAGTAACATCAACACCTGTGACTACCCGCAGAGCAGTGCACCAGGATGCTCCCCGAAACCGTCAGACCATGGAATACTGATCCAACAGAACACACCGACGGACCCACATCTGCCCGGAACGAGACCCACTGGAGAATCACCATAATCTAGGGACAATCTGCAACACTCATGGCACACTGTTCATCATGGTACTGTTTGAGTTCTTCAACACAAAAGCACAGGTGGGAACGTTTTAATTATCACCCTTCAGTCAACATCAACTCAATAGACCGGCCCCCTGGTGTTCACGTTAAACATCTTGTTAAGAACTTACAATACCTCAAACAAGAACTCCAGCTGTTTAAAAAATTGTAACTGAATACTTTGTAACTGGTCATACTTTGTAACTGAATACTTTGTAACAACATAAATTAATGATCTTATAGAAAATGCTACATGATTAGAACATTTTGTCACAAGTTAAACATTATTAAAATGTGTTCCTTCTTAAAAGAGTGTTGATTGCAAATCCTGTCACCCTGTTTGGGCTCCAGCACACTTTTCGCTTCCTCTAGGTTAAGTAGCCTAGTCTTAAATTTTGCGTAAAGGCCTAGTAGTGGCCTTTACTGAGATACCCAGTTTCATCATTTCCTCATTGAATTGTTTGGTGTATCCGTTCAGACTGGAAAGTTGCCAAATATAGTTGAAAATTTGTTTATTTAATCTGGACCGATCCATCCGAACCATATGTCCAAGGAATCTCAATCTTTTCCTTCGGAAAGCCGTTTCCAGATCTTCCAGATCCCGTACAGCGTACAGCTCTTCTTTGTGTCTGTGCCTGTACCCATCTTTGGTTTTCTTGGGGCCATAAATTTTCCGAAGAATTCTTCGTTCAATTTTAAGAAGTGGTTCCAAATTTTAAAAGTACATTGTTTCCACTCCATACACGATCACCAGCCTGATCACAGTGCTATAATGGCGGACTTTCGCAATTCGGGAAAGGTTTTCTTTCCGTACAGTTCCCGGGTTAGAGTAAAGGCCGTTGCTAATTTGAGATTCCTTGTCTTAAAGGGTTCTTTGTCTGAGGCGTTTCGGGATATGTTTTTCCCAAGATATTTAAAATTGTCAGTAGGCCTATGTTTTATTTCTCCATACGTAGTGTTCAGGCACGTTTTCGGGAATTTATGTAGGGTGGTCATAATTTCCGTTTTAGCGAAGGAGATTTGGAGGCCAATTTTCTGCGCTATCTCTTAGATCTTCTACTTGCTTTCTTGCTTCTTCTACTGACGCAAATTATTCTTGTCGAATAATTTTATTTTTACTTATATTTTAAATAAACTGCTAACAAATGAACGTAAGCTTTCGCCGGTCGGTGTTCGAATTATCAAAATGTTCCGGGCTGTTAGGCTGTGGTCTCGATTAACTGTGTTTACTTCCAGACGTTTCGTCTGTACTGATGACGGACATCTTCAGTGGCGCGGGAACACTCTTTGTTTGAATTCGTTCGCGAGTGGTTGTAATCTGTGTCCCCGTCCCACTGCCTAACAGCCCAGAAAATTGTGATAATGTAAAAGTTTAATAATTTTTTGAATTATTTAAAGTGTTTCAAGTGAAGCTGCATCGTCAGCATCATCATCAACAGCTTGTTTTCTGTTTTCATTTCTAACGTTTTCTCCCATATAGTAGACCTACGGTTCAGTAGACTAAAACGTTCCCTTCTCACGTAGTTTCTCTGATTACGGTATTGAGTGTTCCATCCGTTCTAACTCTCACCGTCTGTGTGTACTCCTTGTTCTGTTGTATCTTCCACTATTATAAAATTTCTTCTTCTAATTCACCAAAGCTTGTAATTTAGATATTTTAAATTAACTTATTATACCGTTAAGCATTTTAAAAATAACATTGAAACTTAGGCTACTATTTAAACGGGTCGTTACCGCTATTCGATTCCGTCCGAGACCTAGTTGCATTTGTTTTTCATTTGGCCACGGGACTGTAACCTTCGTGGTTGCAGACCGAAGCCTGTATTATGTTAACGAGTGTAGTGGACAGCGCGTTGTCATAGTTACCGTACCAGTGTTGTCGTATGTGACCTACTGATTGTAGCGCGTTTGCGTAGTTACCGTGCGATGTGGATGCGATTGATACTTCTTGAATATTTACAGCGCAGTAGTGACCGGCTGGGAACACTTGAGTTTTCGCCATACAAATGAAGGCACAACTCATAATGGATAGGATACAATGATTTCCTATTGCGACGTTTATTTTGAGACTCGTTAGAATGTCCAAACTTAAATGTTATCCTGGGGGATAAGCATTTTACAGCAGAAACTAAAACCAAAACATTTAGAAGTGCCATGACTTACGGCTCAGAAGTTTGGATTACCAATAAACACACAAGAACAAAATTAATGACAGCAGCGATGGAACTTTAGAGAAGTTCGGTAAGAGTATCCAGACGTGAGAAAATTAGAAATTAAGTTATTAAGGATAGAATGAATGTGAAAAATTCAATTGTTGATTTTATCCAAACAAACAAAAATTACAATGGTATGGACACACGAAAAGAATGACACAGGAAAGATTGCCAAGGAGAGTTGTGGAATGGACCCCACCAGGAAGAAGGAAAATAGGAAGACCACCTTTCACCTGGATAGAAGAAATTCAGACTATATTGAGGGAACGAGAAATTGAAGAAAATCTTTGGATGGACAGGCAGCAGTGGAAGATGAGAATTCAATCAATTCTGTAATCTTTGGTTCCTGAAAATGTGTAAACATTTTACAGCCGGAATAATAATAATAGAATGCCCAAAGTGTCATCGTATTATCCAGAAGGTCCTAAGGCCGCGCCGCAAGACACATTCCGTGCAGCTGCGTGAAGACAGCCAACCCGTCAGCCGTTCTTGAGCGGTGAAATCCGTGGAGCCAACGAAACAGTTACACGTGCTTGAGTGTACAGCTTACGGTTATTGGAGGAGAAAACGCGATAACAATTTACCGTCTCTCTCTCTCTCTCTCTCTCTCTCTCTCTCTCTCTCTCTCTCTCTCTCTCTCTCTCTCTCTCTCTCTCTCTCTCTCTCTCTCTCTCACACACACACACACACACACACACACACACACACACACACACACACACACACACACACACACACATACTGTCGCTTCACAACGACACTTCACTGCTTGTAATGTTCTCGCCAGGCTCATTAAAGCCGATGTTTACATTGTGAAACACTATACGATGAAAGTGTTGGGATAAATTCAAAATGATAAGTCAGCCATTGTCTACCTAACGCAGGCAAAATTTAGTTATAGAAAAACACTGTATAGAAGCAGTCAGAATTTTCACATACCTGGGAGCGACGATATCTGAAGATGGGAATGAAGAGGCAGAGATAAGGAGAAGGATCACTCTAACTAACAGGGCTTATTTCGCGCTTATCACCACCTTTAAGTCAAGAGTTAGTCATAGGCAGACAAAAATGCGCGTATACAAAACTATCACACGACCCATCCTGTGCTTTGGCAGTGAAACCTGGATATTAACACAAAGAGCAGTTGAACGCCTGAAGATATTTGAAAGGAAGCTCCTGAAACGGATCCTGGGCCCCATATATGGAAATGGGGAATGGAGGATACGACATAATAATGAGATATATTGTCACTTCAACGAACCAACGGTAGAAGTGTACGTAAAACTGAGGAGGCTGCAATGGACTGGCCATGTCGTAAGAATGGACGACAAACGAACACGTAAAAGAGGAGTATGGATGGCAAATGACCAAAAGGCCGTCCAAGGAAAAGGTGGGAAGATGCTGTGGCTGTGGGTGCAAGAGAGACGTTTGGAGTGCGAGGATGGAAGTCCTTTGCTACTGATAGAAAGAAGTGGAGGGTCAGGATAGAGGAAGCCAAGGTTCGACTTCGGGTTGTAGCGCCATAGGAGGAGGAGGATACAAAAGTGTTGTGCGCATGTGCTAAGGGAAAGAAAGTGTTAGCTTCGCAACGAGGTGTTTTTCCATTGTTCAAACTCTATCGTCACGACTTCCCATTAGCCTGTTACGACGCACGTTCTTCGCTGTCCGAGCATCTCAGTGCTAACTGTAAGGGACGAATTGTCTCTCTTTAGCTGCGCCGAGTGGCTAACGGGGGGGGGGGGGGGACTACATCCTCTGCAGCCCGCACGGAAATCTCTGTGTGTTTGGTGAATTGTAGGTCCTTCTGTTTTCATGACGTTTCAACCCGTGTTCACATAAGAAACGGTCAACAGTCCAGTACAATATGTGAACTCTCCTCGTTCCAGCTCTTTACCCGTTCAAAACAAAAAATGATATTATATGATATTAAAGTAAACTGAATTGTGCAAACATATCCGTTGTTCAAACCGGCAGAAACAATGTACACGGTGTTTCGTTCAATCCGGCTGAAATTTACAAAAAAATAATTTAATTAATAAAGTTGTGTTAGTGTTGGAAAATGTAAGTATCTAGGGAAAATAATTCAAGAGAATGGTTTAGAAAAATCTGCTGTAGAAGAAAGAATTCATAAAATGGAAAGAGCATATGGTATAACTAAAGATATTTACAATAAAAAGTGCATATCTAAAAATGCGAAAATAAGGCATTACAGTAGTGAAGCCAGAATGCCTATATGCAAGTGAATGTCTAGCACTGAATTATAATTTAGACAAACTAGAAATATCGAAAAGACGAATTATTACGAAAATATGAGACCCGCGAAAAACTTCAGAAGGTTGGAAATTAAGAAGTAATGATGAAATATATCAAAGTATAGAAAATATAACAAACAGTGAGAAAAGGAAGACTAGTATTTTTTGGACAATTATATGAAATGGACGACAATAGGTTAACAAAACAGATCTTCAAATATCTGGTGGTCCTTAGATGGCCGATACAAATAGAAAAAGAGTTGTGTTAGTGGTTATTATCACAAACAGAAATAACACTGTTTCCACACCACTATAGGAAAATGTTTTCCGATTAGCGCTTTCAAGCTTCGCAGCTCATCGTCAGATCGGAAATCTGATTTGATGTTGAGCTGTGATAATGAACTCTGATGATGAGCTGCGAAGTTTGAAACCGCTAATCGGAAAAATGTTTCCATAGTGGTGTGCAACAGTGTTATTCCTGTTTGTATAAAAAATAACTGAATTCAGTAAGCCGTGGAAATGTTTCCTGTGCTTGACAGAGAATAACGTTCGTACTGAACTTTCCGTCATCTATTCAACAGAACGATATAGAAATATACGTGGAATTGTAAAACAACTACCATAACTTACGATATTCAGTTTCAGTTTTTTTTTGAAATGTTAAATTTTTTTAAATTAATGTAATATTGTCTTTGACAAGACGTGTATCTGAATGTTGTTTCTCTACACTCAAAAGGGTAAAACATTTCCTAAGAACATTTCAGGAATGCTGTCCTCGAAGCGTAAGTAGCATGAGCCGCCACTGGTTACGTTACAGGTGGTGGGGGGGGGGGGTTACGGCCATACGGCCCTTCCGAACGGTTGTCATAATTTTTGTTACGATTAGTTTGTGGCATATTATTATAGCACTGTTATTCTCGTTACACGTGAGTGCTTGTAACCGTTAGTCCTCAATTAAACGTTATGTGACCACATGTTGGTTGGTACTTTGTTTTCGTAATTATTTCTCCTTCCAGGTGGCACTGTGACGATTTAAGATGCCTAAATCCCACAAATAAAAAAAAAATTAAAAATTATAATACTAAAATAATTTAATAAGGTACTGATGAACCCTTTCTCCATGCCCCAAACCGGTAGTAACATGCCGATTTGCCAATGTATCAGTTAATAAAATTAGATTTTGAAACCCAATAAATCCCTAACGACCTCGTGTTACATAAAAGATTAATAACAGTATAGAGTGATGTAATTAAATTGTAAGCAAATTAAAGGAAAATAATTAATAATAATTGAGAACTACTTTTCGCGCTGAGAAACTACCCGCGCGCGGACAGCCCCATTACCCCTATAGTTAGTTAGTCCAGTTGACTCAGAGACTCCGCTGCTGATACAGCGTACAATATGTTGACAATATAAAACATGTAGACTAGGTAAAGCTTGTGTAATCGCAGAATGATGTGAATGTTGTAAATGACTTGAGTGTGCGACGATGACATCTCTATAATTAAATAACATCACCTAAATGTGATGTTAAACTTTTAAAATGTAACTGTTAACCATAAGCAGTATGTGCGGTACGACAATGTGAAAGTTACCAGTGAAAGTTACCACCAAAAGAACAGACCACAAGAATCTACAGAAGAGACAGACTACTCATCTTTAATAATGACACCATACTTCACCAACACACGATAGACAGAAGATCTCCCAGACACCCTGCACAACAGACAGAAGCGCCGATTCGCCGAGGATATGTTACACACAGGTGACACGGAAGTTCTACTTCCGTGGTTCAGAACTTAACTTAAACTAATATATATGAAAGACACTTAAATAACAAAATAAGAGTAGAATAAAACACAAAAAACTGACCTAATTACCATAAAATTGTAATTTCATGATATGTATTAAGATGTGTTAAATTTAATGAATTTAATGAGTATAACACACTAAAGTTAAATAAGCCCATTCTTCAGATGGCACAAAATAAAGATTATTATTGGTAATATCATATACAGGAACAAACAACTCGGATCCGAGGGTAGTACAAGTTATGTTCACCCATGACTTACACTAATTTCAATTGTACGAAATGTGCAAATATTTTTGTCTTTAGTATACATATTACTAATTTTCTTCTGGGATGTTAAAACAGTATGTAATAAAGAGATGTCATGGTCCAAAAAGGTGAGTGAATAAATCTACAAACCCCTGTCTAAATTCCTGAATTCACGGGATCCTATTTAGCGTTTGTTTATATTTCAGTTAATTATGAGTTTGTTAATATTATGGCAGCCTGTTTAATTGACCTGAGCCAATTAACCAGGTTCCCGATATTATAACGTTGAGACGTTATAGCACAGAGACCCGTTTTGTGTTGCTTTCGTGCATTTTAATGTCTATGTATGTGAGTGTGCCGCGCGCGCGTTCGTGTATGTGTGGCCCGAGGTTTTATATCGTCAGTTGTTTTCGCTCGCATTACGTTTTAATTATGTTCGTACAGTCCGGGAGTGGTCTCGGACCCCACGCCTCCGCGAGTAATGAAAACGAAAGCGTAGGGATACAAAATGAAATTCACTGCGTGCAATGTATTTATATGGCACTGGAAGGCGTTATTAATGCTCCAAAGATGTAATAAAAATCGTGAACAAATGTCAGTCCTGTAGGAATGAAAATTTAAACTAACCAGTTTGAATGTTTGCGTAATCTTTCAACACGCGTTGTTTCAATGCTTTTAACTTAAATACGAGACAAGCAGTAATTTCCATAAACAAATTTAATAATAAATTAATTTAAATATCAATTTAAATTTCAGTGTAAGGAAATAATCAAAAAAAATCACGCAAATTTTAAAATATACTCTCCCCGGATCGAAAGCATGTCCTCGAGACTACTAGATAAGCACCATACCGGTTGTGCTATTTTTTGGCTGTACACGATGCGCTGAGCATATACGGGAAAACACAGATTAGTTTTCTTGCAACACGTGTAGTGTACTGAGGTAAATTCTGTTAACGGTGAGCATAAATAAAACAATTAGATGTACACTATGAACGCGTGTATTCCGCGCGGAGGTGTAGGCCTACACACAGAGTTGAGTAAGTAATTAACATGTGTTGTCGTTTAGTCCCGAAACTGCAGTCACTGTGTTCTGACAGTTAACGAAACTGTTTCATAATGTGGCAGGAAAATTAACGCTTAATTACCCGAATGTATAAAATGTCTTCGTGTAGTGGTTAGTGTGTGTCGGGGCTTGGGTTCGATTCCCCCGCAGGCGATACATTCTTACGTGGATGACTGTGTGTATATCGAACTTTCACACGAAACACAAATCGATATCAAACAAATTTGATCACCAAATGTACGTTTTTTTGCAAGTAACCAGAAAATTTGATTTAATCGAAATAATTTTGTCGTTTGTAATCGAGAATTTCGAACTGTTTTTCCCTGCACTAATTCGTTCTATAACAAAGTCATCCGTCGAGCTGTCCCGCGGAATCGAACACGCGCGCGACACGGAAATTGTACCGAGTTAGCCGTCAGCGGAAATGTGGAACGATTGAAACTGCTGACACCGACGGGAATTGACATTTACGGCAATGAGTCGTGTTTCCCGTGAAAAACTGATGAAATACCGAATTCGAATCCTGTAATGAAACGGTCGACTGTCGTTGATCGAATCGAAACAACATCTATTCCTTTCGCTGCATCTGTTACCTAATGTATAACTGTGAACTTTACATGCGTATGAGAGTGTTGCATACTTGTTTTTTTATTATTTTTTTAAATTAAAAAAAAGTAAATTTAATTACGAAAATAGAAGCTGTGATAATTACCAGTGTACTGTATATTATAAGTTGCTGTCAGAGAGTAATTCAATCCCTTCCCTATCTGTGTCGGAACTTGTATCGTTTCTGAATCAGCGTCATTAACGATATGATTGTCCACAACGATGTCGGTAATGTGGACCAGTTGCCATAATGTATCATCTTCCTTGATGCTGTATGCTGCATGCAATGGCGCCACTTGTCCGCGTTGTTTCATTTGCCTCCTTCTCTATCAATTGTTTTACTCAGGCAGCTTATATACGCGTATGTTGTGTCGTGACAGGCAGCATATCCTTTCAACTGGCTCCATATTATTTCAATAGTATTCAGAATACAGTGATAAGGAGGAAATATTAAAACGACGTGCCCCGATTTAAGTGGTAATTTAACTCTCACATGACTATACAGACATTCTGCACATGCGCGTAACACATTACTGTGTGAACAGTATCAACGCCGTTGTGTGACCAATAGCGTTTCAGATTTGCCACGTGGATTTTTTTACATGCGGTTTGAGCTGTATATATGTTCAGGATTGAACTGTATCAAGAATGGAAACAGTATATAATTATACAGTGTATAATTAAAACTTTGAAAAATGTATTTATAAAAACATGGACTCATATACACGCTACATATAATATGGTACACGAAAACAAAAGAGTTTTTTGGTTGTTAGCAGCAGCATTTACGGTTCGTTACGTACATGGCTGTGTGTTGGACAGTCTGTAGCTTAAGAAACTGTTGGCTATGTGAGTGCGGTTGTTTATTATTAACTGTAATTAAAGTCATAATTGACTTCATGATATAACTGACTTCATGAAATAACTGACTTCATGTGTGTCAGTTGTTCTTTTTTACTTCCATGTTCCGTAAGGAAATGGCAGTATGGGGATGGCGAAAAAAATCGTGTTCGAGATAAGGGCTGATTTTGATTGTACTATCCTCAAAACATGAAGAAAATCATTTCTCGAAAAGTGTCTGTGTGTAGAATTTTTTTCTACGGCAAACGATAACAGCCGCAAATTCAAACAGAATCAAATAATTTTTTGCATACAGTCTTGAATTGTAGAGGACTCAAGGCCTTAAGGGGAAGGGATAGTTTCACCTGCAACATTTTATGTTTTAACAAGTGTAATTTTTTCTATGACGAACGATAACTGCCGCACATTATATACAGAATCACGTAATGTTTTGCCCTTAATTATAGAGGACTCAAGGCCTATTGATTTTGGTGAAGATCGGTTAAGGGGAAGGGGTAGTTTACCTGCGAACGTTTTATGTTTTAACTAGAGTAAAGTACTTAATTTTGATCAATAAAGTATCCTGAAAAGAAGATCATAATAATCCACTGTACAAACGTAGATGAAATATCTGTAATGAAGAGGCTAGTTGAAGGGGTGGGGGTAATTTTCGATAAATGAAAATGATAGTTGAAGGAGGAGGAATAATTTTTATGTGTACTACGTTATCGGCAACAAAGAAGAAGTTTGTTGTTAAAATTCCTTCCCGGCCTGTTTGGCGTGGTCCAATGTTTTCTACAAAACCAGACGTTTCGGCAGTGCTATCGACTGCCATCATCAGAGAAAATCGAGTGCGCTAACTTGAGGTGGTATACGTTAGTGACCACAGTACTGTGATTAAGGCTGAAGAAAGAAGTAGTTTCTGTGGAAATATTTCATTTCGAAAATTATTTTATATATAAATCTCAGAACATGGAAGTTATGTATGGTTCTCCATATCGATATTTACTTCATGTTCCGTAAGGAAATAGAAAAAAATGGTGATCTTACTTTGCCCGACTCTGATGTAACGATGCTCTTTGTAAACATGAGCAGCTGTTGCGTTTGTACAGAGCGCTTGTAAGCCAGGTAACAGAAAGCCTTCGTGTTCATAACGTACACCGAAGAGAGGCCCATAGACATTCCATTAGCGTTTGTTTCAGCAATATGGAAAATAAGTAAATATTCAGAGTGGTTATAAACTGGATATACCAGAACGAGTCAGCGTTATTTTTGGCTGCAATAGCGTCCCCCAAAAGCAGGAAACATTTGTTTCCAAATTACTTGGAAACAATCGTCTGTCTCTTCCGCCTGTTCCGACTTTCACCATCTCCACTTCGGCCGACCCACATTTTTTACTTTCATGTTCCATAAGGAAATGGAAGTATGGTGATGCCGAAAAAAATCGTGTTCGACATAAGGGCTGATTCTGATTTTACTACCTTCAAAACATGAAGAAAATTCGTTTTCCGAAAAGTGTCTATGTGTAGAATTGTTTCTATGGCGAACGATAACTGCCGCAAATTCAAACAGAATCAAATTTGTTTGTTTTGCATATGTGCCCGAATTGCAGAGGACTCGAGGCCTATTGATTTTGTTAAGATCGGTTAAGGGGAGGGGTAGTTTACATGCAAAATTTTACGTTTTAACAACAGCAAAGTACTCAAAAATTTATTTAAACTTTTTCAAACAATGGTAATTGTTAAAAATAAAATAATTTTGCTGCCAGGCAACTACATAATAGATTGTTCGGTTAGTAGGGAGGGGTAGTTTACCTACATAGTTTTTTGTTTCAACAAGAGTAAAGTACTTAATTTTAATAATAAGTGCCCCTAAAATAACTCATATTAGTCCACTGTAAAATTGTAAATGAGTTAATTATAAATGTAGTGGAAAGGCGAGTGGGTGATTTTTTGAAAATTGCTGTGCTAAAATCAAGTGAAGTACAATATTTATTTTTGAGGATATGATACCTTCAAATTACATGTGATAAACTGTTACTCTATGAAAGTATAAATATAATTAATGGAGGGGATCGGTTGAGGAGGAGGGATGATTATCTGCGTAGTTCAGTTTCTTTACAAGAATAAAGTACCTAATTTTTGTAGATAAAGTGGCTCGAAAATAACATTATATTAAACGACTACCTCATAATAACAAAATTACCTATAAATAGTGAAAATAGTTGAGGATGGGCGATAGTTTTTAGAAATTATCGAACCGAATTCAAGTAAATGATTTAAAATCTAAATCTTAGAACATGGAAATCCTGTATGGTTTTTCATAACGATATTTACATTGTACAACGTGACGATCCATGTGACCATCGTTACAATGTTGTTGCGACTGTCACACTGATCGTCGTATGGTACAGTGGAAAACAAAATAAAAGACACCAATAAAGTCGCTAATCACCAGCTTTAATTATCACAATTAAAAAGTTTGTAATCAACAAGATAGTCTCTTACAACAAATCAAATAAAAATTGTTCACACGCAATAATAATGTCAACGAGTATAAAACACAATTGTTGACATTGTCCCGCACAAATATAAAACACATAACACTTTGCCACAGTACTTGAAACCGCACTAGAATATATCGTAACTCAAACAACTGAGCGTCGCTTGTATTTATACTCCGCCTAAATACCAGAATATTCCATACTACGCATCAAGAACGCTACTAGGAAACACCAGAACGTAATTTATTAAGAGCTTGACACAGTGTGCGTGGCAGCGCGACTTCTGCACAGTCTAGCTAACGCGTTGAGAATCACGTACGCACACACATACAGCCGGATTCCACTGGAACATTCGAGAAACATAGATTGTTCTGCAATGTCGTAACAATATGTAGAATGTGTTATCATAAACGCGTAGGACACAGTTGAATATCAGTATGGCGAACCATACATGACTTCCATGTTCTAAGATTTGTATTTAAAATCATTTTCGAAGTGAAATATTTCCATGGAAACTACTTCTTTCCTCAGCCTTAACCACAGTACTGAGATCACTAACGTATACCACCTCACGTTAGCGCACACTCGATTTTCACTGATGATGGCAGTCGATATGGTACTGCCGAAACGTCTGGTTTGCAGAAAACATTGGACCACGGCCAAACAGCCCGGGAAGGATTTTTAACAACAAACTACTGTACTTCTTTGCAGCCGATAACGTAGTACACACACAAAAAATTATCCCCTCCCCCTTCAACTATAATTTTGATTTATATAAAATTACCACCTCCCCCTTCAACTACTCTTTTAATTTATAGATATTTCATCTACTTTTCTACAGTGGATTTTATCACCTTGTTTTCAGGATACTTTATTTATCAAAATTAAGTACTTTATTCTTGTTATAACATAAAACGTTCCAGTAAACTACCCCTTCCTCTTAACTAATCTTCACC